>SNQJ01S0012460.1:148141-166410 GCA_010110895.2 Picea sitchensis
CCACATACCACCGAAAATGGCATGACAAGCACTATCCATCTAGGATAGTTTCACCAACAATTTCCTTGATCTTCATCTCATTATTCCACATACAAGAATGGGTCCTCCAACCAATCTTCTAGGATAACTCAATCTGCAAAGCGTCTTCCCATGAGGGATTTCACCATAAGGGGACCACTTTGGATTTCATCCATTTGTGCACCTTATCAATCATGATAAAACAATAATGAGAGCATGGGTCCTCCAACCATTCTTCTAGGATAACTCAATCCGCAAAGCGTCTTCCCATGAGGGATTTCACCATAAGGGGATCACTATGGAGTTCATCCTTTTGTGCACCTTATCAATCATGATAAAACAATAATGAGTCATCTATACATTTTTCCAAGAATGCATCATTTACCAATGAAACCACATCGATCCATCTTCATCATGTATCAATGACAACTCATTGATCCATATTCATCATATCAATGACAACTCATTGATCCATATTCATCTATGCATTCTCATCAAGGAAAATACATATTACATTACATAAATCATCAATCAATCAATCCTTTGGCATCAATCAATCACTTGACATCAACCAATCAAACCATTGGCATCAATGACAACATGATCCAAGAATTTCACCTTCTAGGGTTATGTTTTTGGATGTCTAGGGTTTTGGCATTCATGAGTAATATAAAAAAGTCCTCTGGAGCCTCATTGTAATCCATTATTCTCAGACATATGCATGTAGCAGCCACATCTCTTCTCAGAGATAGCTACCACCATTCGAGCAAGTTTCAGTTCTGCAGTTTTACAGTTTCAACATATTTCATTATTTAATAGAAGATATTGTTCACGTGATATTTGTGTTATTCTTCATATCTTTGTGTTTATTGTATTCAGTTTGTTAATTAGTTCATTCCTCTCCTAAATCCAAATCAATTGGTAACCAGGGTACAACTTTTATGGCCACCCATTTTCTCTCTTTACAATTCTGTAATTTTGCAGATCACTAGAAGATACTTCTTCCATAATGGGAAGTCTCGTGTATACCTATTCTCTTATAAAACGCATCTCCTTAATGCATTGTATCATCATTCTACCTTTGACCACTTTGGTTCCAAATCACTCCTTGATTGGGCAATGCATTCATGACATATATCTGTTCATGCATTTTTCCAAGGATTTCAATCATCCTTGACTGTCATAGGTTTACACCTCCATCACCCAGGTTCTTCTCCATGAATCATACCCTACTTGGGTATCAATGGAATATAATAGCCATTCATATCACATGCATGCCATCAAAACATATACTATTTTAAAATGGATTATTACCCAAATCCCTTTTACCTCTCATGCCACATGGGCACAAAATATTTATACTTGTTATGGCTGCCAACACCTTCTCCAATATTACCTCTTCAATGGTGAGTCCTGGGGATTTCTAAAATCCCTTTCGCAATTTTATTTTTATCAACAACCTTCTTGCATTCACTTATGTCTAAGGTTGTTCACTATTTGCATTCGTCCTTCCCTAATAGTTCCAATATTTTCTACACGTGACATAGATCACCACATTCATATTTTACATTAACTATCATGTAAAATCAAATGCATGTACCATAGCCCTTATTTTAGTAAACATTTTCTTATATGCCTTAACATATCTATATGCACTCTAGAAGGTAGGAAATCAACAACAAGAAATGAAAAACAACTCCAGCCCCCCCTCACCAAGTAAAGGGAAATCCCCAATACAAATTGATAATGAAGCAGAAAGTAGCAAAAACAAATACGATCCCCTGGGAAACTTAGAAGCAGAGTTTATCAAATCAAAAGAAAATATAGAAGACAATCAGCCAAATCAGGATCTTGATCTCGCGCCGCCTCCAGTGGACCCCGATCCACAACCCCATGATCCTATTCAAATGCAGGGGGACGATAGCCAAGCAGACTTGGGAGAGGAGATGGATATGGATCTCCCAAAGAATGCTAGATCTATGAAAGCAAGAAGGAAAACCAATAAAAATAGAAGGGAAAAAGCGACCAACCAGGACAAGGATCTAGGAACCCAACCAACACTAGAGGAAATTCTCATAAAAGAAGTAAAAAGTGGGAAATCTCCAACAACAAAGGGACAATCTCATCCCACGAAGTGGGGGGAAACAAAACACACTAGTAAATAATGAAGGTAGTCTCTTGGAATTGGAGAGGACTGGGTCAAAAGGAAAAAAAAAAGGCCATGGGAAATCTCATCAGAACAGAAAATCCCCATATCCTCCTAATCCAGGAGACCAGTGATGATTTTAGGGGATAAATTTTTCTCATGGGCTAATTTTCCATGTTTTTTCCCAAAAAAAGATTCGTTATTCTAAAAATGATTCACCCAAATTCTAAAGGACAAAATTATTTTACCTTAAAAATCACCAAAATTTTATATAAACTATATAGAATCCTTATAAATTTGAATATTTTTACAAAAAATTCGCCAAACATTTATAGTTGGCATATGAAGAATTAGTAATATTTGCCAAGGTTTCTACATTTTAAAATAAATTTCCATTCTTAAAATCATCCTTGCAAGAGACAAAACTGCAGGGAGTTGAGGCCCTGCGAGAAATAAAGCAAATTTGGAAAACAAGCAGTGGATCAACGTTGAATGCTAGAGATGCATCAGGAGGGATCTGCACGATGTGGAACACCCAACTCTACAAATAATAACAAACAATTTAATATACACATTGGATGCTGGTAAAACTAAAACATCTTCAATCAGGTATCATCTACCCTATTTGTAATGTTTATATGCCTAATAATTATTGGGAAAAAAGGAGTGTTGGGATTCTTTATTGAAAATAAAAGAGCTAGGAGCCAAAGACAACTGCATTATAACAGGGGATTTTAACACAACCCTTCATCAAGGGGAGAAAAACAAAGGAAGCACTGTAAGGGACTAGTTTAGGGAACAAATGGAGAATCTGATTTCAAAACTAGATATGTTCGATGTTCAGCCCTCCAAAGGGAAATACACTTGGAGCAATAAAAGGCTAGGGGTGGGGAACATAGCTGCCAGACTTGATCTTTTTCTCATCCATAGATCTTATCTCATCCGTCCTCTTAACATCTCCTCCCAAATTGTGCCTTGGGGTATTTCAGATCATCGCCCAATATCCCTCTCCATTGTCAAAGCCAAAAATCTGGGACCCATTCCCTTCAAATTCAATCTAATTTGGTTGGAGTCCCTAGATTTACTCCCCCTAATATCCTCGATTTGGTCAACCTGGGTGGACAGAACCCTTGTGTACATCTGGGAGAAAAAGATAAAAAAGGAAAATCAAGCAATAAAGGACTGGGTTAAAGTCTCCTACCACAACACAAGAGGTGAAGTGGAAAGATATAAAAAGAAGCTAGAATCTCTACAGGAGGAAATGGGTACTAGTGAAATTCAAACCAGACATTTAGTGCACGAGAAAGAGCACTTTCAAAATTATTTAAAGGCACTTCATAATGAAGAAAATAAGTGGAGACTCAAATCCATAGGTTTGTGGCTCCAAGCGGGGGACAAAAATACATCCTTTTTCCATAAGCGGGCTAAAGTAAGACAACACAAAAATACAGTGGAGGAAATAAAAAAAGCCACAGGAGGCGTAGTCAATTCCTTCGAGGAGATAAAAAAGGAAGCCTTATCTCACTTCAAAAACCTCTACACCCAAGATGGAGTAGACAATAGAGATCAAAGTCTACAATTCATGGAGCAGATACTGCAGCTCATAAAGGAAGAGGATAACCAGAAATTGAACAAGGTGGTCACAGAAGCAGAAGTTAAATCAATTGTCTACCAATTTGATCTCGATAAATCCCCCGGGTTGGACAGATTCACTCTCCATTTCTATCAAAATAGTTGGGAAATAATTAAAAAGGATTTGCTCCATATGATCATATATGTCCAAACTACTTGCAAGTTAGGAGGAGCCACCAATACCTCTTTTCTTGCCCTGATTCCTAAAGTAAAAAATGCAAATTCCTTTGACCGGTTCCGTCCCATTTCTCTCTATAATGTCTCCTACAAAATTCTAACAAAAATTATAGTGAATAGGCTAAAGCAACTTCTCCCTCAAATCATTCTATCAAATCAAGGGGGCTTTGTGGCTAATATGCAAATTTGGGACAACATCATTCTTGTGTAGGAGGCCATTCATATCAGTGTTACGAACAGAGAAAAAGGAATGAAAATTAAAATCTATATGGAAAATTCCTTTGATCGAGTGAAACATGAGTTCCTTTTTGACGTGCTAAAAAAATTTGGTTTCAACAACTCCTTTGTCTCCTGGATCGGGGCCTGCATCTCGTTGCCCTGGATAACACCCCTAATAAATGGGCACTCAACCCCTTTCTTCCAAGCCAGGAGGACTTAGGCAAGGCTTCCCACTCTCTTCAATGTTGTATATCATCATGGCAGAAACAATGAATAGAAGGATGGAGCATGAAAGAGTCACCAGAAATATCCCAGGGATGAAAATAGCTAGGGGTGTTAGAAGGATAAATAATTCACAGTTTGTTGACGACACTCTTCTTCTTGAAGGAGCTTCACAAACCATGGCCAAAATATTCAAGCTCATTCTGGATCATTATAAACTAGCCTATGGGGGTATTATCAATAAGCACAAAAGCCAAATTTATGCTTGGAACATAAAAGATGGTATAACAACCAGAATTGCCAACATCCTACAATTCTCCTTCTCAATAGACTGGAAATATTTCAAGTATCTTGGCACCCCCATCAATATCAAAGCCCTCCCCAGGGAGGCATGGCAAGTTATTCTCCAAAAACTCAAGGACCAATTCGAAATTTGGAAAGTAACGTGGTTGAACCCAGTAGGCAGGGCAGTCTTAATAAAGTGTGTCCTATCCTCCTTCCCAATTTTCCAATTTCCAGCCCTCTATGCACCAGTGGGAATAAAAAATGAAATGGTCAAAATTATCAGGAAATTTCTTTAGCAAGGGGGAAAAGACAACGGTAAAAAAATACACATGGTAAACTGGTCTACGGTCTGCACCCCTAAGGAAAATGAGGGACTGTGAATTCGGTACCTAGAGAAGATAAATTTATCCCTGGGGGAAAATCTAATCTTGCGATTAATCATTGGAGGAAATGAATGGTGGAAAAAATCAATCTGCAATACGTACCTATCCAAAGTCAGAAAAATATGTCTGGTTGTTGTAAACCTTGGCCAATCAGGTTCCCCCTCTGGAAGTTAATCAGGGCATCAGTTTCACTCACCCAAAACCACCTTAGCTAGACCTTAGGAAATGGTAAAGAAACTAAGATTTGGGAGGATCACTTCTCAGATAGGGGAGTACTCTCTTGTATTCCTACTCTGGACCACTTCAGGGTTTGGCTAACCTCAGAAGGAAAAATCACTCTCTGCGATATCTCTAATTGGAATAGGAATGGTGCTTGGGAAAATTGGAACCTGGGAGAGGTCCCCTCCCTCCTACGAGATGAGTCTCAATAGTTCCTCCCCACGGTCTCAAGGTCTACCCCAGTTTGCCTTAGTTAAAAGGAAAACAGAAGTTGGGGAGAAGCAGGGTACACATTGAGGTTGGGATACAAAAATCTCCTCCAAGATAGCGACTTGCCAAACAAATCCGCCATCTGGAAATAAATTTGGAACCCAAATAGCATACCAAAGACAAATATTTCCGGTTGGAATTTGGAACACAACAAACTTCTAACAGGAGAAAACTTGAACAAAATAGGTTATACGGGGCCTTTCAGATGTGATCTTTGCAACCAAAATCTGGAAAGCACTAACCACCTTTTTCTAAACTGCAATTTCTCCAAGCAAGTGATGCATAGCGTCTACCTAGAGCTAGTCCCTCAAATCTCCTGGTCGACAAGCAACAAAAGTTTGATTGGAAAGTGGGGAAAACTCTATAAAGGCTCACTCCATAGAAATCCAAATATAAGTCAAATTTGGAAGGCCTCAATTAAATTTGTATGCTGGAAAATATGGTTGGCAAGAAACAAAAGATTTTTCAAAGAAACTCGTATTCCCCCACCCTAGTTGCAACACTTGCGATCGGATAGTTGGGGGAGTACATCTCATCCAAGAAAGTTACAACCCAGTTAGGTGGTCCATTGCTATTAGAAGAAGAAGTCTGGCTAAATAAAATAAATCTCCCTATAGTTCACCTCATCACTTTGCCAAGAAAGTCATCATGCTGGTAGCTTCAAATTTCCCCCCAAGATTTCAAAAATTGGCTAAACTCTCAAAAGAGTCATGTTCTCTATTTCGATGGTGCCTCAAAAGGGAACCCAAGGGAGGCAGGTGCGAGAAGGGTTCTGTTCATACCTAGAGGAAAAATATTGCTAACTTACTCGTGGAATCTGGTCATAATCACCAATAATCTAGCAGAGGCCTATGCACTCTTCCAAGGAGCTGAACTAGCACAGGAATGACAGCTTAGCCAGATAATCATTCTAGGGGACTCGAAGAACATAATTCGGTGCTTCATCAAAAGAAAACCCCCAAAGCATACAAATATGAAAAGGATCGTAGAGAGAACCAGAGATATGCTATCTACCATGTACTTCACCTTTTACCATATTCAATGCATAAACAACAGGATAGCAGACGGAAAAGATAATATAGCTATAGGAAGATGCCCAGGTCATATGGAGGGCCTGGGAAGGATCTTATTTTTTTCTCCCCCCTAATTCCTCAGCCCCCTTGGGTCTGTTCTCCACATGGCAGCCACCTCCACACGATGATTCAGCGAAAATATATTTCAGTAAAGCCGAGTGTCAAGCTCAGGGGATTTGTGTACTTGAGCATCCTCTAGTTCGTGGGAGCTAGTACACTACAGTATGCACTTATGGATATTTTGGTCTGTAGGGAGCTCATACTCTATGGGAACCTGATGCTTTCGTCATTCCACACCCACCCAGTCTCCATCTCCCTCGCCTCCTCATTAATTTCGCTCGCGTTGAAAGCTCGTGAAGGGATTGAATCCATGATCCACAATATGTGGATGCTGGAAGATCCTGTTGCATCCTCACTTGAGTGCCATTCCTTCCCTAAGATTGCATAGACTTTTTTCTCAACCACAAGGGGAATTTGGGATGGGCAGAGCTCGATTCATTGTCTCTGCCAGCTAAAGAAGAATTTGATACTGCGAATTTTGTCATGGGAATGGAATTTAAAGAGAAGTGGTAGCCAGAGTTCATAGAGAAGCTCTAGAAGATGTGGTGAAGCAGGAAAGGAAGTAGCAAACAAATACCACCTAATCAACATTGTCACTGTCTTGTCCAAAGGTTGCAACAGAGGATGCTACAAAGGCGAAATTGTCGGAGGAAATATCGAAAAACTCCACACAGTTCTTGGTTGCTTCACTGTCAGTTCAACTAAGGGAGGGGCAACAAAAGGAAACACAAAAAAAGGAAATTACAGAGACCAGCACTATAGATGAGACATAAAATCCAACAACATCAACGATATTGTAGATGAAGGTTCCAACAACAAGCATAGAAAGTCTCTAATAACACGATTGTCTGCTAGAATGGCTCAACGAACAGGTCACGAGATGTTGGAATATGAGTTGGTGGAAGACAACTTCTCCATCGTAAAGAAATTGGCCCTGCGGTTGGACTCCCACATCTCCATATTAAATTTCACTATGGAGACCTTGGCGCAACACCACACCATGATCAACCAGCTTCAAGATGAGGTCGACTATCTTAGACGAAAAGGGGAAATAATGGAATCAATGCATGAAGCCATACCACATAATTCTATAGAGAAAAGCCAAAATGAGAAGACTAGGAGTAGGGTAGACCCAGTACTACCCGAACTAAATGTATCCCTAGAACCACCACCAGAAGAAGAACAAGGTCCCGAGGAAGATCGTCTGTAAGCAGAGTAGTAAGGCTTTCCCAATTTTGTAAAAATGGTGAATTATTAATCTTATCGGGAGATAGTTATGTTTAGATAAGTCTGATAAAATAGATTACAAATGTATAATATGTGAAAAAATCCTTGTAGTAAGATTTTAATGAAAATATGTAGTTGGTCTCTTATAGCAGAACCCTCTTTTGTACTTTTCAACCTTGGTCGCGCCCTTTATATATATAAAAAAAAATCAGTTTTTGTAAAAAAAAAAAAACATATCTATATGCACTCCATTACATCGTCCCCAATGTTTTCATGAGTGCATCCATAATCAAATTTCAGCTCCATCTCTCAACATTCTCATGCCAAAATATCTACCTTCATCAACATATTAGTTTCTCATCCCATAGAAACATAATAGACAACAAGAAGGAGTTAAAGGGTTCTCCCATGAGGAAACTTTCAGCCTAGCTCAAATAATTTCAAGGCCCCATTTCCTTCACACACCATAGCTTAACCAAGCTCATTCATTTAAAAAATCCAATATTGTATCTCTGAATTACTAGTTGTACTTATTTTCATAGTTGTCCTTTCTAAACATACAACTATGTCTTATTATTCAGAGTTTCATATTGAGAGAAGTACTAATCATTTTCTCCTTCTTTGCTTTTACAATTTATCCCTCCTGAGATATGCTTGGTCTATCTCTTGAGCAGTCTTAGTCATGTTCATCTTGACCTTCTTGGATAATTCAATATGCTACATCAACAAGTTTCTTGTTGTCAATGAATCACAAACTTGTGCATTCTGCACATTTCCCAACCAGAGATTGGATTGGTCCTCATTCCTCTACATGTCTTGATACTCATGAATGATATTTTAGAATGTAATCCAGGATTCTTATATAAATAGGTTTTGCAGCTTGCTATCCAGTTCTCAGCAGTCATTGAGGTTATAGCTATGTTCTCTTGACATAGTTCTTTACATAGTTCCCCCACAAGAACCTCTTCAACATGCGACTCTCTTGTTGCATATCCAAACGGTCTTACATGACCTCAATTCTTGAGTTAGCCTCAGCTTTTTCATCTCAGATTCTTACCTAATATTCCATGAGGAATTATAAACATGCATCTTTGTTGTGCATTTAGATTGTGCACTCACACATGCACGTTTATTCCATCAATTTTCATCCATTGTACTTTAATCACATGCCTTAGCATGTGGTGTGGGTGTCCACCATAGGAACACTTTATTGTTTCATCTCCTTATCTATTGGAAATTAATTGGTTCATGATTGTTCACAACCATTCGTATGTAATTTTAAAAGAATAATCATGTTGCCTTTTATAATGGCAACAGATCATCCTTGCTCATTTACCTTTTTGTCAATGTATACTAGCTTTTCCTAAGGAAAAAGGGAACACATCCCCCTCGAGATATTATTTCATCAAGAAAAATTAGACCCTTCCATCATAGGGTTGGAATTATTAAGATCTGGAAGTACACATTTTTCCTCATATTTCACTTATTCCGACATTCATATCATACCTTTGAACATGTATATGTACATTTACATATATGTAGGCGCATCACTTCCGCCTCTTTTACCTCATTCATTTCTATTTAAAGGGTCTTATTATCATTCTTCTTTAAAGAGAATTTACAACCATCCTCATGGCTAGTCTCATAAACCTATTCATTTCTTCCTTCATACTAGGCAACCTTATAATGCATTCCATTCATGCACTCAATCATCCATTTACATCGATGGATGTTTAGCATGCAAGCTCACTATTGCACCTTTTTCCATGTCATTATTACACATGGGCATTCCAAACTTCCATATCCTTCCTCCCAGATATCTTACAACCATCCTTATGACAAGTTCCATAAGAATACTCAACACCATGTTTCCTTCTCTGTTGAGAGTTTATAGTCATTCACATGATATTCACATAGAAAGTATCACAAACATATTCGTAACTATGTTTCCCTTTTCATATGGAAACAACCAGTAAGATAACACTCTTTCCTAAACTACCATAAAGTATGCCATGACCCAGAAGTACAATCAAGGCAATTTCAACAGTGCCCCAGGAAACACAACTTATCAAGCTTCTCTTCATGCCTCAGACAATTCTCGGTCAACAGACCTTTTTATCAAGGGAAAACTTTTTCCATATTCCCTCTCACTACAAATGAAGCACACCAAGCCATATTATTATGGCTATCATCCTCCTCTAGATGTCATTATGATCCATTGGTCATTTAGAAATGCCCTAACACTTTCTTTACTCCATTCAGAATCAACAATTCATTAACCCTTCTACTTTATTCTCATAGGGTAATATGTAGTCAATATCATCAACATTTTACTTAAGGTGCTATACCTATATCATCATTAACCATATGATCCATGTCATTACCATATTTTACATCCAATAACAGACTATAATAAGCCTATATGCACGCTATACACATGCTCAATCTTTTCCATATGCATTCTGACATATCCTCATGCCCCAAGTATTTTACCCATGCTTACAATGTAGATGTGTTCCAACTGTCTGCCATCTGTATTCACATGCACAGACATGTCCTTAGATTAATAGGTATACACATTCTCTTATTATAATAGTGAGCATCATAAACTTGTTTGTGTGTTCATATCTCTTTACCTCTCCTGGGAGGTCTCGCAACAGTCCACAAGCCTCATTTTTAATTTCTTAACTAGGTTACTCTCCAACAACCATTTTCTTCATTCACTATAGGTCAAATAAAACTGACCTTACACATTTTGCATTTTTCCTCTGATCGTGAGGGATCATACACATATAAAAGGTTTAATATTTTACTAAATCAATAATTATTACTGCTACAGATTCTATCAATCCATACCAATTTCCTTTAAGCACAAGGAATTTTCCATAAGGGTCTTAACCTGCATATAATCAGCCATCAAAATAATCCTTTAAAGGTAGAAACACCTTTCAACGGGATCACCTAAATATCGATATACTAGTCCTATGACTGATCTCCAACCCATCCATGCCTAGTGTTGTAGCCTGCTCTAATACCACTTTTTAACAAACCCGACCTCCTAAGTACATTTTTAAGGGATGGGGTATTAAATCTACGCTTCTTTTATGAACCTTAATTCTTCTCTATCATAGCTGCATCCTATTTTTCTCATCAAGTACTTTCCAACAATGGAAAAATTCACTCAATATCGAGCTCTGGAACGAAAGATATGACCTTCTGAAGTTCTTGGGTTTACATATGAAACACCTCTCTTACTTCCACGTGATATGTCATTGACCATGCCAACTGACGTGGAGACACCCTGGTCTTGGCGTGGCACTATCCTAGCCTGCCATGGTGGGACTTCAGTCCATGTAGGCCTACAACCATCGTCGCTTGAACCTTATTCTGTCGCACTCTCTCAGGTGGCGGACACACAGGCTCACAAACTCATAATTATGTAGCTTGCTTTCATCAGTTCATCTGAGAAGTCTCATTACTTAACCATTTTTCCTCTTTGCAAACTCTTGGATGCATAACTCTATGAGCATGATTTCATAGGTCTGTTTGAGAAGTCTCGACACTTAGCTGATTTTCATCTTCGCGGACTCGCAAACTCATGGATGCATAAATCTATAAGAATCCTTTCACAGGCCCATCCAAGAAGTATCGACACTTAACCATTTTTTCCACCTAAGTGGACTCGTGGACTTGCAGATGTACAATTTTTTACCTCCTCTTCATAATTCTATTCAAAAGCCTCAACATTTAGTCATTCTTCCATCTATATGGGCTCACAAACTCTTGGACTCATGAATGCATAATTATTCCTTTCACAAGTTCGCCCGAAAAGTCTCAAAACTTAGATTATTTTCCCATCTATGCGGACTCGCGAACTAACAAATGCATAGTTCTTCCCTTCATAAGTCTGTTTGAAGAGTCTCAACACTTACCACTTTTCCATTTACGCAAACTCATGGACTCACGGATGTACAATTATGTACCTCTCCTCCATAACTTCGTCCAGGAAGTATCAACACTTAGATTATTTTGTGAGTTTGTTGGGTTCGCGGATTAGCAGACTCGCGAACCCATTCATCTCACCTTCCCAACTCTTAAGCTTGACAGGGACCCACTCCCTATTACCTTGAAAAATTACAGGTCTCCATGTGGCTTCCTCGTACACATAGGCTCGTGACATCAGTATAATGTTAGCATGATGTCGTCCCTCCTCTCGTCAACGTCTAAGGGCTTCCACGTCGATCAACGACCAAGATTACATCTTAGATGTACTTCAATCAACAGTTGAGATATTTCAAACTCTTGGTACGACATCCAAGGCTAAGACAAAGGTCTAATACATAGTTCACCCAAGGGCCTATGCTAGGGCCCACCGACCAATTACCTGTTTCCATTCACAGGCTGACACCTATCAAATTTTAGACACGTTAGCATTCCAGGTCAACTTGGTACATCATGTTGACATTACCTCTTCCCCAAATCTCACTTAAAAGAGACCACATTGATCTATGACAAAGTTTCATTATGGTTTAATGCCTAATTAATAGTCCATATTAACTCGGGTACATTCTCTACAGGCAGGGTAACCTGTCCCGATGGAGGGTCCGGATCTATTTTCTCTGTCGATCCCACGACCGCGATTCCTTTGATCTCAAAACATGGTTTTTCATCCAATGGGCTCTTTCCCTTACATTCAATTATTAACTTATGATCCTAGTTTCCATTCACAGATTACCCATCACAACAATGGATATATATATATATTGAATGTGGAAATCATAAAATTAAGTTCATTCTTTTTATCTTAGAACATTACAAAACACTTGTATTCAGTTGTGTAGGGCATGCACCATTTGTAAGTTTTAAACCTGTGAAGTAAAGCAATGCATATAGACTCTTAAGCAAAACAAAATAATCAATGGCTCATACACATAGTACACAGAGATTTTATACCGGAAACCCTCAACTGGGAAAAACCTTTCTTATATTCATTATATCGAATTTCACAATTCACCATACAATATATACAATGTTTTTAGGTATTCCGTAGATACCTAAACCCTAATCCCTTAATCCGGGATTAATTTACAAAACCGCTAAAAATAGCAAAATCCATTAAGAATAGAAAAAACCGGCCAAAAAACAATTTCGGGGCACTGTACGTAACCAGGGGGGGCATACCTGCCCCCCCTAGGACCCCCCTATGAAAGGACCTGACGCACACGACACAAACAGAGCAATAGTACGAGGGTTCGTCAGACACAGTTGTCATATCTGACGCACCCACACACACACATGCAAATAATATAACACATACCCAACACCGCTCTTGCCATCCTACCGTCACTTAAACACAGGTGTTTCAAATACAATAAGAATCATCACTATAAATCAAGTATGTATATGCATAACACAAGTACAAGCATTCAATCATGCATTTCAATTCAATTACACGGGGTCTATGAGATACTTATCTATTGCAGTTGATAGCCGACCAACTAACTATGGGTGTTCTCCTTTCCACCCAACTGTAGGCTCATATGCATTCACTTTTAGCATTCTGGCCACCCCTATGCCAAGCCATGATATCACTAGGGAATCTCTTTCATGTTCTTGATAAGATTTGAAGGCTTCTCTCCTTCACTCTACTCTAGGTAGAGATTTTCCTTACACCCACCTAGCCCAGGTCCCTTCGAGGTTTATCAGATGCCTTCCCAGGATCAAGCTCAAACCTTCTTAGATCAGGTCAGGTTTCAAGTCTTCCATGCTCCATATCGGAACTCTTCTATGGGTTCTCTAATCCTTCTATTCCACGCACTTGTGGATTCTTTACAACAACTATCTCCTTCGAGGCTTGAACTCCCTTCCAATTCTCATCCCCCCGCATATGCAGGATGAATGCATGACTTAGGCAAGTTGTCAACCTATCCTTCCATTTCTTCTATCATAAGACAAATCGTGGGTCAATCCTAGGGACTCGTGGTGATCTTTCCTATTGTCCTCTAGCTGACCACTTCCTGTTTTTTTTGTTATCCCTCCATACTTCCATTCATTGGGGTGGTTGGTTGTTCAACTACCAACCCCTCCTCATTAATTGACTTGTCTTGTTATCCAAGCCAAGGGAAAATAATATGAATGTTTTCGATTAATATTTCCGCAAGGTAGCTTGGGGTCCTTTAACTTAATATAACATCCCCTCATTCCTCTAGTGATATCATGGCCAATACTTTAAGGATTCACCCACGGTCAATTGTAGGTGTTTACAATTAAACAATAATACCTTTACAATATTTGCAAGTCATTGCATGGAAATTATAAATTATGATTAATTAGAGGCTGGGGGAAACATGGGTGTTANTCATGGCCAATACTTTAAGGATTCACCCACGGTCAATTGTAGGTGTTTACAATTAAACAATAATACCTTTACAATATTTGCAAGTCATTGCATGGAAATTATAAATTATGATTAATTAGAGGCTGGGGGAAACATGGGTGTTAGAAATTTTGTTTGAAATCAAGCCAAAAATTGTTGGAACTCCATATTTGAGTGATTGATTCTATATAATTAAAGTGCCTTGAGAGTTTTTCACGGTGTTGAATCAATTTATGCATTGAAAAATGCAATTTAAAAAACATAAAATGGTAATTTCACCAAGATAGATCTGTTTCGCTAGATTCCGATAAAAAAATTTCAAAAAATTGAATGTTTAGATGATGCACTTCTATCTCCAATTACGTGAAGTACAATGATATCTCCAAGTACATGAAATACAATGAAGTAATCACTTTTAAAATATATAGGTGATGCACTTCATAAGATACAAGCAACTAGCAAAGGTTTTATTGTATTCGTTATCTTCCAACAAGTTCAATCATCAAGCCAGTCCAAAATAAAGTGAGTTGCAACAACATCAATTATGAGATTATGAATGGCAGATGCTTTGATGGACAACCACACTCCTTGAAACTCCTTATCGCTATCATAAATTATTACACTTTTTAAAGACCTAGTTTGACAATAGGAAGCTTCTTCAATCCTGAACACTCACTCATGTCCAACGTCTCTATATTTTATAGTTCAAATTCCATGGGAAATGTCCAACGTCTCTATATTTTAGAGTTCGAATTCCGTGGGAAGGTCCTGCAAAGACCTTCACTTCTAAATATCAACATACTCTAGTTGGCCAAGTTTACAAATGGAAGGTGGCAGTCTGGACAAGCTTGGGCATGCAGACAATCTCAACACTCTAAGTGAGCTTAACTATCCCAAGTCATTAGGTAGGTTTTGGATGTGATCGAAATTGATGACAGACAACATCTGGAGGGAAGTTCAGTTGCACATTTTGACTGGTAGTTCCCTCAAATCACTGCAACGATCAAAATTAATTTCCAATTTGTTAAGTTGCACAGTTTGACTGGTAGTTCCCTCAAATCACTGTAGTGATCAAAATCACTTTCCAATATGTTTGGAAAATTTAGGCCTTCAAGTTCCTTATCCAATAGAGTGATATTTCCAAGGCCCTCATATAGACATACAAACAAATTTTCCAACTTTTCCCAGGATCTATAGTTCTTGTAAAGAGGAGGAGGCACAATCAACTTATTAAGAAACACAGACCTAATCTAAATAGGTGAAGGAAAGATTGGCTTCCCACTAAGTATTGCACGCTTAGAGCTGTAATTGTATATTATAAAAACCTTTAGTTTTGGCATGCTTTGTAAAAATGTTGGAAGACAGTATTGACTTCAAACAAAGAATAAAGTCAAAGGTTCCACTTGAGAAAATATATTTGACACCAATCTTTCTCTTCCATTTCACCTGCCAAATCCCAAAATGAAAAAATCAATATTACATGATGATAAAAATGCTTATCAAACACCTTAATAAGTTTAAAATACTAGTAAATTGAAGTAATAAAAATGCTTATTAAACAGTTTGGAAAATTAGTAAATTGAACCAAAAATTATTCAATGGTTAGGCAGGGAAAGAACGCAAGTTTCATAAGCAACCCAACCTGTATGAATTGAAACAAACTGAGCACTAGATGACTGATATTTCATATTACTTTGCCATTCTGTGGGAATTTTGGCCTCCTTGCGAGGCATGAAAAGCCTCTTACAATGGATGTTACTATCCTGGCTTGACTAATGGAAGGCTAAATACCGCATTACATCATGCTGAGAAAAAGAAAGATCATAGGCACAACTATAGTAGATGGCCGCACTCCTAAGACATTAAAACTTGTTATATTAGCCAATGCAATAATGGTGAACTCAAAGGCCCCCTTCTATCCTCAGTTTGATACTAATATATCAATTTATCTTACCATCCTAGTCTCTAATTCTTTTATAAATCATGTACAAAAATTCGGGCCTTAAATTTCTTTCTTGTATACATTTTAACATATTGTATAGGTATGAACTTTTCTGTAAAGTACTCCAATCTATTCGAAGGATGCTACAAGCACAATAATTTGATTTGAAAAACACATTTAAAGACGTGGAGCAATCGAAGAAATCATGAAAGGATGCAAATATAAGTAATTTTTATGCCCTGGATAACCTGTGAGATTCATGATATTTCGACTTGCAAATTCTAACAAGACCTCAAAATCTTCCGACAATTCCATCCCGCAGACATATACCCAAATGTCCAATATTGTATCTACGTTGAATCTTTTACCTTTGGGAAATGCCCCCAAGTCTAAAAAGCATTGTTTCTCTTTATCATTGAGGATATCTATACTTGTTTCCAAACGACTAAGAAGACCATTTTTGTTATCTTCCGAAATAAGTTCAACTCTGGAAAGATTCTCCTTGTAAAATTCCCAAACTGGACAGCATTTACTGCACAAAGAAATTCCTATCACCTTGAGGGAAAGTGGTAAACCCTTACACTCTGTTGCAACATACAAATCTAGTACTAGTTAAACTTTATGCTATTTTTCTGCACAAATACACAGTATTATAACTTTTGTTGGAGTTATATTATACATAAATTCTCTTTCTATTGCAAATATCAACATCGATTGCAAACTTAGTATTTTGGTAACATTAATAAGACTTAACTGGCTTTGTGGTAGTCATGAAATGAACCTTTTCCATAAAAAATAAATTGGAATTTTATGACTATTATGAGGTGAAAAATAACATTAGAATAGAGAAATAGTTTGGATACATGAGATTATGAAAATAATGTTTAACAAGATCCTCCTTCGCTGATGATGGAATCGAAGTCTGGCAAAAGGCCGAGGAACGGAAAAGTGACAGGGTGTCAACGCCCTCCAACACAGGCATGTTATACAGACATGTACCATATATATCTGGAATGATGGAATTATCTCTGGTTGTGATAAATGTCTTGTATCCTTCTATTGTAAACAAGAAGTTTTTCAGATTTGATCTCGACCAAACATCATCCAAAACCACCAAAGTAGGTCGATATGTCCTTTCTGCAATTCACTTAAGATTATTCTACAGTTGGTAGCATGCACACTCTATGCTCCCGAAACGAGGCCTCTCACCACCAATTATATGATCCCACATAGTCTCTAAGATCTTGAAAAGGTTGTTTTCATTTCGATGAAGCTGTGAGACGGTAATGAAAATTATATTATTTTGGAAGAAACCTGAAGATCAAAAAGAGAATAAATCTTACAAACTAAGGTTATGAGAACATAAAATGGAACATTTTTTTAAAAAGAGTGGAATTGTTACCTTGGACTCCGGGATCGTTGAAAAGCGTTGATGCAAGAGTGGTTTTGTCGCTCCAATCCATCCTTGTTAATCCAACAATATTAACACCCCTCTTCAAGAGAAATTGTTTGATATCATTGATATATTTATACTGATAAAATGAGAAGCAGAGAATACAGAGTGAAAGAGTACAAATGAAAGGAGTATTGAGCAAAGGGAAAATAGCTGAGCTAAATAGGCTCAAGCAAATCATGAAATGATAGTACAACTGGCAGTGTACAGTCAGACTGTTGAGGTTACATTATATTTAACACTCCCTCTTAAACTCAACAGTTACAAACATCAGCACTGATTATGCCCAAGTGTTGTCTCTGAAAATCAAAAACAGATTTTCCCAGTGGCTTTGTGAGGATATTTGCGAGCTAATCTCGAAAACCATAGAATTGAAGTGCAATATCACCATTATTGACTAGCTCGTGGATGAAGTGAAAGCGAGTGCCAATGTGTTTTCTTTTCTTGTGAAACACACGATTTTTGGATAGAGCAATTGTTGAGGTGTTGTCACAAAAGATAGGAGTTGGATCATTTTCTGTATGTGACATATCTGTCAATATTCTTCTCAGCCACACAGCTTGATAG
>SNQJ01S0012460.1:166923-184782 GCA_010110895.2 Picea sitchensis
CCAGAGAGTGTCCAGCACCAGCTTCGGGCTCTGAGACTTCCTGATCCGGCCTGTTGCCGAGACCCAGAGAGGGAGGTGTAGCACCGATGGACTATGCTTGTGAAGGTGTATACTCTCGGGCAGAACATGCATGTGGGGAATGAGAGCCCGAGAGTAATGGGCGTAAGATGGCATCCTGGGAAGAATCCTTCCAGTCATTCTGTGTTGTTTTCCCTGTAACCTCAGCCTAGCCTAGGATTTCTTACCTTGGGGTGGAGCTTAGTCCCAGCTTGGGGGTGACCCACTGCTGAGTTTGATGAGAAGCATGGTCTAAGGCTGGGAGGTTCGTGGAGGGCCCGCACGTGGTTGGTGGAATTACCACCGTTTCAAAGATAAGTACCAGACGATGTTTTAATTATGTTTTGCATGTCTGTGTATTTATAATTATCATGTATTCTATTGTGCATATGAATTAATGTTAATTCCATGGATTATTTATGTCAGCAGTAATTTTGTGCTGACTCTGAGTTTAAATGTGTTTAACCTATTTTAAATGCATGTCATTAATTAAGCATAAAATGATGTTGTTCCGCAAAGTAGCGTCTACCCAGCCAGTGGATTGAATGACGGTCGGGGGAGTGTTACACCAAGTCTGTCGGTCATGTTGTTGTTTCAACTTTTTGCCTCCCTTTCCTCTCTTTGAACCACTTCGGTCTCTTCTTTGGGTGCAATTTCCATAAATGTTCATCATCGTGCCCTTATTTCTTGCAATGCTTGCAAGGGAGCTTATCTTCCTTCACTGTCACTAAATTTTCTTTCTTCCCATTCCCTTTTCCTTTTCCATCCTTCTTTGAAGATGATTCCCCTAATACACCAATTCCAGTTTTCCCTGCTTCAATATATGTTGCTTGAACATAAACCTCATCAAGATTAGTAGGTCCAAACATAAATACAATATTACGAATATAAGCAGGTAAACCTCATATATACTTCATAAGAGTTTCTTGTGTAGTCAATGGAACATCTAACATCAAAGCCATCTTACGAAATTCATCTGTATATTCCTGCATTTATTGTCCTTTTCTTAACTTAAGACTTTTCCATTCAATTAAAGCATTTTCCTTATATCCCAATGGATAGAGCTATTTTCTAAGTGCATAAATAAAATCATTCCATGATGGAAAAATCTTACCAACTTGTTGAATTCCATGTTGCATTTTACTCTTCCACCAGATGAGATTTGTGCCTTCAGGACGAAGTGATGCCAATCTGATTTTGGTTACCTTATCTTTGATTTGATTCACATTACAATATACCTCCATATGTCTAACTCAGTTATCAAGTTTCTCAACATTAACTTCACCATTATATATAGGAAAAACAAATTTTACATGAAGTTTAAGTAATGGCATATCATGCTTATCTTTATGAGAATGTTTTCCTGCAGAAGTAGTATTCGAACTTGTACTTGAAGAATAATATGGAGATGAAGGAGGTGAAGGAGGGGATTTTGGAGGGTCCTCTTCTTCTTCACTTTTGGATTTCTTTGAATATACCCCTTGAAAAGGTCTATTCCTTTCCAGGTAATCATCATACAACACTTTTACTATCTCCGACATGGCAAAAAAAGTATTTTGAAACTCTCTTTCATTTTGAGAAAGTCCTTCTTCCGATGCCATCTTCTCACTTTGAGATGTCCTCTTTCTTGATCCAATCTCTAAATCTCCCTCTACAAGCTCTTCTTTACCATGGATTATATTTTCCCTGGTAATCATGCAAACTCAAACAACCAATTGTCAACGTGCTCTGATACCACTTGATCTGAAATTGATCTTTTAAAGACTATGGTTAAGTTTATGCATGAGTTGATTTACCATTTAGGAATTAAGAGAAGAAGAATATTTTAATGAAAGAATGATGAAACCATCATAAAGAATGCAGGACAAAAAATAAACACTAAGAATAGAAAACCATAATGCCAATATTGTTAATAGAGTTCAACAAGGATGCCTACATCTCTAGGCCTTTGTCTCAGTCGGGGAGGCTTTATTATTAATATTCAGTGCTTAAAAAATACATCAAAAATGCATCAAATGGATTAAAATCTGGTATGGATTTGTTCTTCTCGACCTAAAAAATCCAACACAACTGACGACATTGAAAAAGGATGAGCGTAGCTCTTGAAAATGGCCTCCAAAGCTTGCTTCCTCAATGACTTCCCTGCATAAAAATGGCTTGAGCTTCACAATTCTTCAACATTGATCCTATTCTGAACTTGTTTGGACTGTCAAAAACCTCTAGTTTATATATATTCTGAGTTAGGGGTCGAAATCCAACTCCCCCCCAACTTTTTGGCCTCAGATTGGGCTCAGATCCCCTTCAAAGGGCCAAAAATCCTCAAAAAACCTCAAAGATCACTAAAAACCAGCTAAAAATCCACTAAAATAAGGTCAAAACCCAGAATTTGGAAAAAGAACTGCTTAAGCCCCCAGTTAGAGAACGTGCCCTCTTTCTGTGGTCATGTGAGGTCCATCTGGCCTAGTTCCCAAGGGGCGCACCTCCCTTAGTTGAAAAAGATGCTTAAGTTTAAATTTATGAAAAGTGAGTTTTTTTTCTAAAGTAGTAATTTGTCCTTTGTGGCTAGCTCTTTGTGCTTAATTCATTTGAAGAAGAAGGTCCTGGGATAGAATCCCATTGATTCCAACAATATAAATTTTACCTTTTTAAGGCCTTAACCATGGTGACATGTGGCACCCTTGGATTGGATCATGTGTCATCCCATGGTTGGCCAATCTTTTGCCACATGGACTATCAAAACTTTGACACTTGTCATCATGAACCCTTGCCACTTGTCATGATCTAGTGATACCACATGTCATCACCTAATCGCTGCCACTTGTCGTAATCTGAAGCTGACACATGTCACATGTCGAAGATGCCACATGTCCATTTGACCCTTTGACTTTTTGTTGGAGAAGACCAAATTTTCCAATTGCCATAACTTTCTCATATGACGTTTGTTTTTCAATCCGTTTGCATCGTCAGAAAGATTGTGGCATGCACTTAGCAATCATATCATTTTATTGAGAATTTTAGAACTTTCATTTTTGAACATTTCAGGATCCATTTTGGATCAGGTTGTACCCAATGTTTTATTGTCGAGGAGACAGGTTGATAGATCATGAGTAGTCTCTCTGGGTGAGAGATTGGTCGTTCTGAAGTGGTTTTTAGACCCGTGAGCATAACCTCCATGTGAGAGTGTTGTTGAGAATTGTTCCTTAGTGCGTTGAGCATTAATCGTAAGGCTTAGAGACTTCCTGTCCGGCCTGTTGTTGGTAACCCTGGGAAGGGAAGTGGGGCAACCAAAGTACTGTTGAACAAAGAAGGGGAAGACTTCCTTGGGTGTGATAGGTGCGTGGGGAACGAGAGACTGTGGGCTATTTGCAACAACATGAACTTAGGAATGAGCAATTCTATTGAGAATCAAACATTAGCTTGTTGCTAGGAACCCTTTTTCCCTGGTGGATTTAAGCCCCAGATCGAGGGTGGCTTGTTGCTAAAATCTTACAAGCAATAGAGTATATGGATGGGAGGAACGTCTAAGTTATTTTCATAAAAGATAAGTGTTCTTTATGTACTTGTCTTGTTTACTGTGTGCATATTTATCTATGCATGTTATGGGTTCATTCCTGTATGTTATCGCATATAGGTGATTATTGTTATTTTGTTTAATGCTTACTTCTACATATAGGTATGGTGCTTATATCATGTATTTGTAGTTATGTATGAGTATGTTAGTTGATGATAGCATCACTTGTTAAGTTAATTTTTTTATTTTGGTTACGAGTCTTCAAGAAGAGTATTGGGTAGTTGGGTGCGCAGGAAAGTAACCTGTGTGCACAAGCGGTTGGATTTTTGTGTGTGCGTTCTAGGAAATAGATTCCATGCACAACAAAATCAGAATTGGCGCATGATGCCAAGATGGTTGTGCGCACAGTTGTGTTGTGTGATCAATATGTTGGTTCACACAGTTATTGAATTACTTCCATTGCTTAAGGTTGTGTTAAAAAGGAGAAAGTTGCTTCCGTTGTTACAAGTTTTGTGGAGCGACTCAAGTTTGGGTTGAATGTGTTACTTCAAGTGATAATGTGTGGACTTGTGTGTAGAGTAGAATCTACATAGTGAAATTTTAGAGTAACACTACTCAATAGTATGTTGGCGATGTTACAGTTTGGTTGACTCGTAGCTACAAAAATTGAGGTTGTGTGATGTGGCCCAGCCATGGGTGGTTGGGGACGTTACAGACAGTAATGATGACGATGACCATGACGATGATGATTATTATGATAACAAATATGATGATGATGATGATGATGGTGATGATAATGATGGAGACTGCAATGATGTTGATGATGATGATGATGATGATGACGATAAAGATGAGGAGGATGACAATGTTGATTATGATGATGAAAATCATGACGACGATGATGATTAACACATATAAATAAATAATTTAAAGAGGATAAATCATATAAAATATATAATCACATAACTCATAAATTTCATCATTTCTACAATATCATTGATCATCATCTTGTTCATCTAAGTCTACATCTGTATCATCTAGTTCAAAATCGACGTTGAAAGGAGTGGCCATATCAACATCATCATCAAAGTCGTTTTTGATAATATCATCGTTGAGAAGATTGTCATCTACATATGGCTCAACTTCTTCGACTTCTTCAATTGACGATACATCTACCTCATGATCCTTTGCATATTCTTCTTCTTCAATATTATCTTCTTCTGGTACATTATACTTTACAGGCCTTCGTCTTGGATCATATCTGACAATGTACGACCAACCTACTTTTACTAGAACCTTTGAATAAAAGACTTGCTCACATTGGCTTGGAAGAACATAAGTTTATGTACCTGGCTCAAATGTCCTTGTATTAACCATGGTAAGTCTATTTCCATGCTCAATACCAGTTCTATTTGGATCATTTTCATTCATATGTAACCTGTACCATTTGACTTCGAACAAAACTAACTTGAAGGATTTAAAGTCACACTCGATTATATCATCCAAATGTCCATAGTATTTGTTTTATGATATTGTTGGATTCTTGTCACTTATTGAGGAAACATTAGTGACCTGAAAGACTGTAGTTATCCCACAATCAAAGGTTTTCTTCTTGTCATCCGACTTTTTGATGTAAAATTTATGACCATTGCACCACATAGCCTTGTGGTGTGTCAACTACAATATTCTCGACATGTAAAACATGCATTATCAATCAATAAACATATTTTGACTTAGTAAAAATTTGTAAAAAAACACACCACATAGATTAATATATTGGAAAAAAACTAAAACATTATGTGGGTGAATAATATGCTTGCATGTTTATCTTTCAAACCATATGCTAGATCAATTTCTCTCTTAGTAAGATTGGTATCTTGATTATTATGAGCTTCTTTAAGAAAAGTAGCCACCGCTTCCCATGATAACCTACCATTACATTGTATACATCAATCTATCCATACCTTCATCCAATCAAGATTATTTACGATGTATAAAAGTAGTGCTTCCCAATCTCGACTAACTGTATGAAAAAATAATAAAAATTACTAATTAGAATCGAGACTAATAATTGATCTTGGAAGCTAAATAAAACTTAAATAAGTAAAATATGGAAATAAATCAATATTAATGCAAATTATTATAGATCTCTACCATCGAATTACCTTTCACTTTTCTCATTCTACCTTTCCTGACTAGGACCTCCCCTTCAAATTTGTTAAGGGAAATGATATCCCAAATCTAAGGCATCTTCATGATTTTTGTTGCTAATTTAGGAAGATACTGACTAATATACACCAAATATTGATATATCAAATAGCCCTCCATCATGGATCCCTTAAGACGTGCTCTTTGTCTAACAAAATACTTCAATGAATTCAAGTGCCTCTCCACCATCCACATTGACCTTGTGTGTACAGGTCAACACATTTAAATCTCCTCAACTTGGTGTATGAGGTAATGTTCTTGTAGATTTAAAAATGTCGAAGGTAGATACTTTTGCAATTCACACACACATTAGCTGAGGAATTTATCTCCTCCAATATTTCATATCTTCTTTATGGATTTCTTTAGATGACAACCACCTACACATGATATAACAAATCAAATTATAGGTTTCAACAACAATGTATATACATTGAAAGTAAAACAGATGTCGACAAGTTGAGAAACAAATATTTTGCATATAAATCATTAATATTGACCTCATGTATTTTCTAAGATCATATATAACTTGTTTTACATTACTGTCATAGTTGTCAGGGAGAGATAGAGGTAGAACATATTGTAACGACAAAATGATCATTAATTTTTTTGAAAAGAAAACCAAATTATAATACTAAAAAGTTGTATATATACCAATATAGGAATCTACCAAAATAATTACCTTAATGAATCTATGTCAGTCATGAGTTTTCATGCTGCAAAAGTCACCTTTCTTCATTAAGATATTATTTATGTTTGAAGCAAATCTCGTGGGAAATTTAATTTTCCAAATGACCTCTTTTACAAAATTGCTTTCCTTCTTTGTAAATAACCATGGAATATTGTTTCGGTGTCCATTGTTATTTAAATAAATCACATTTTGCAATGCATGATTGGCTTCCTAAATGCCAGTACAAATTTTGACAATTTTTTCTTTATCACTCATTCCATCTATGATTCTCCACAACTTTTCTATTACATTCTTCCTTATATGCATTGTATCAAACATATGAGTTATTTGTAGGTTCTCATAGTAAGGAAACCTATTGAATTGTATAGGGTAACTTTTCATTCCTCATGGAATCCCATTAATTCCTTGACAACATTTATGAAAAATAATTAATGAGATTACAACAATCATTGTTAGATACAATAAACATAATTCGATACAAATAAAAATTGTAAAATATTAATATATATGACACATAGACTAAATGCTTACCTTGACAATTTCTATTATATTTCAACTTCCATAAGTGATGTGTCATTCTTCGTGGTTTTATTCCAGTATCTTCTTTCAAATTGAAAAGATGTTTTTATGTAGTTCTATACCTATGGTTTTTAGGGAGGAAGTGTCTATACTCATCAAATACCTCCTTTCCTAGACTTCTTGAACAACACGATTTCATTCTAGAACCAGAAACTGGACATGCAAATTTACCCTTTGTTTGAAGACCTGGAAGATATGAATTAATGTCAATATTATTTATATAACAAGGAATTAATATTTACAAAGAATGCATCATATTTTCATAAAATTATATACTATTAAAGTGAATTTGTATGTTACATACCACAAAAATTTATTAGCCGTGTGGCATCATGAATTCTCCATGTAAGTATTCTATGGAATTGATATTTCTTTTGCACTATTGGTCTAAAGATGCCGTACATAGTGATGCCAACCCATAACTTTAGTAGCTCGTTGACAAGAGGCTCAATATATGCATTCATATATTTAACTTGGTACTTACCTAATTGGGTTAAAGTACACATCATTACTACCTTGCATATATAAGTAATTATGCAATGAATAATAAAAATGAAATGCAACGTACAAGCCAATTTTGTAAACAAATACCTGGAACAATCATTGCCAACATTGTGTGCTCCCTCTTTATCGACATCCAAGGAGGATTTTTATTGTTTATAAATAAAATAGGCCACACTGATTAAATATACCCGAGCTCACCAAATGGATTGACACCGTCAGTTTCCAATGAAAGCCTAACATTATGTGGTTCTTCTTTAAAAATTGGCCAGCTTTCTTCGATGTTCCTTAATGTAGAACCATCTGCAAGAATTCAAAGAACACTATCTTCACTAATGTGTCATGCATGGTAATCCATAAACTGCACAATGCTTTGGCACCTGAACAATTGTTGCAAACATGGAATTATCATAATATGACGAAAAACCATGTGAGACACCTTTTTTGTTACTTGATCGGTTCAATATCTACTGATTTGACATTGCAGGAATTTCGTTCCCGATGCATATTGTCCATAATATATAAAATGATTATTCGAACATGTATCAATAGCTTGATACTCCATTCCAATATTTTTCATAATGGCACACAACTCTAGATATGTGAGAGGTAAATTATTTGACGGTGGTAAGAAAAATTCACCTAACAATCTACAACATAAAAAATCACTAGTTAATGTAAATAATAGTAATAAAAAATATTGCATCCTTAATTTACACATTAATTGAAACTAAAAATAGAGAAAAATAAAGTCGACCTTTACTTATAATATATGACGAATTATATTACGTATCTTAGTATTTGTGTGAGACAAGTTTTTGACAAACCAACAAACCATTTAATACCTTCAAGTTCACCAACAACATTATAAAAAAGAGAATATTTGTTCTTGAGCCTTCATAAATGGGTTATTCTTCCTTCTCAAGCAAAGGTACATCATGAATATCATCAAAGTTTTCATCATCGATAGGAGCAAATATGTCCTGGATCAATCTATTTGTCCCATCATCTGGCTCAACAATATTATTGGTGTCATCTTGTTCCATAGGATTGACTTGATCTTCAATATCCATACCATCTTCCACATCTTGTACAATAGTATTTCTACTACTAAGTAGCATATATTTATCCAACGACAGACACCTCGGAGGATTTATCTTTACAATTACAAACAATCAATAACATTAGTGTATATAACAAATATTAAAGAAAAAGAAAAATTTATAAATACAATAAATACAAAGACACATATAATGACTAACTTACCATGGTACAATATGGATGCCCCTATTCACAATGCCCATATCTCCAACAATGTCTTTCAACTATTTTTCTTACAAGTCTTCTTCTTTTCAAGCACATGGATTGATTGCAAGGGAAATAACATTTCCCATAAACAACCTCTTCCTCCGATGCATCCCTTAACATAGAAAACATCCTTTCATTCTCTTCAAGTGTTGGCATTGGGATTTCTTATATTTAAAAAAAAAATCCACTAAAGCAATATAAGTACAATATATGAATATATTCTTACGGTACAAATGTCATCGAA
The DNA here is from genome assembly GCA_010110895.2 of Picea sitchensis. Taxonomy (NCBI): domain Eukaryota; kingdom Viridiplantae; phylum Streptophyta; class Pinopsida; order Pinales; family Pinaceae; genus Picea; species Picea sitchensis. The sequence continues at coordinate 176,020 of SNQJ01S0012460.1, forward strand.
CTATATTGACTCCATATGTACTAGAGAATTAATCCATTTTTGTTATAGATTTATTAAAGGTTTATAACAGTAGTCAACAATTAATCAACAAATCAAACCATACATTTTTACCACATAAGTTCCAAAACTTGACTATAAGCAAGTAGTAAAATCAAACAATAAAAGAGAACTAGACCAAGACAAATTGTAGAGTAATTAAATGGAATTGATTAGACATGTTCATACCTATTTCCTAGGAAACAATTTGTGTCTCCAAATGAAAGAGGGTCTAAGGGTTAGGGATCCAATTTGGGTATTTAAAAAAAAAAAGACAAAGTAATATTAAACATTTGTAACCTTCAAAATACAAAATCCGAGCTATGCAGATCAAGAATTGGATTTGAGGCAAGTAACACATAGAAAAAAGATTAATAAATCATGCAACGAACAATGAGCATAAAAATATTTTGTAATCGTCGCACCTACAAAAAAATAGTCGAAAACACTCATCGTTGTCGATCTTTTGACGAACGTTAACTATGTCAAAGTTGACTAAGTCAGTGACCGTTAAATCATTTTCAAATGGGTAATTTACATTCTATACGTTCGTTAATGGATAGACGAACTATCATTGAAATATCAACGAATATAGAAGTTCATCGGAAGTACAATGTTCATCGAGGCGCCCATAAAAAAATGATTAAAATTTTAATATTATGTTGTAATTTGCGACGATATGATTAATTTTATCCTTATCGTCGAAATTTTTTGTTGAATTTTGACTTCATATTTAGTAATGAGTAGTGAGATAAGGATGGACACTTTCCTTAGGCTTTGGAGTTAGATGGAGTGACAGAGATCCATGAAAAAAAAAACTAAGTTTGGGCATGGAGATGCACATTTTAAGAACTGGACACGATGGTTGGGCTAGCTACCCAACTAGTGTAGGACTTGAAGTTGTCATTTTGTAGAGACATGACAAAGTTGGTTGAAGTATGGGCACAATAACAAGTTCACAAAAGTTCAAAACTTAGACATTTTTTAAGTTTTAATTGGGGTTTCAGCAGTGGTTGAGACAACAACAACAGAATGAAGTGTGATTGTCACAACGAGATAGTGGCAGCTAGGACATTGTGGACAAAGTTGGGGAAGAGACGTCTTTCCTTTGTAGCGAACAATTTGGTCACACACAACTTTGGGTAGAGGTCAATGTGGATGGTTGCACAAGTTGCAGATAATTGTAGTGCAAGTTGGAAACTTGGGGTTTCCACTTTGACATAATTTGGGGCTTCCGGTTGGCACAAAAATTGGGGTTTCAAGCAGACTTAGTTGCTACTAGAGCATGATTTCAAGTAGATACTTAAAGATCACTGATTTTTTGCATGTTGTTGAGGATGGAAATGACTTGAGGTTGGGGAGGATGTAAGGTCTTTGGCTAGAAGGGTGTGGAGACCATCTCCTAAGCCTTCAAGGAGACAGAACTTGGAGTTGCTTCGACACCTAAGTACTATATGAGTTGGGAAAGTGGATTCCTTGGGCTTGCAAACGCACCAAGGGGATTTCCCAAGTATGAAGCGACCAAGAGATTGAGGCATGAGGGGCACACCAAGGTTGGGCATGCCAATCCCAAGGGGCACAATGATTGATGAGTGCATGGGTTCATTTGGGTAACCAGGTTTGTGAAGGGGCACCATGATTCATTTGGAGACATGGGTTTGTGAAGGGGCACGAAACTTCCAAAGGACATGATGGTTTACAATGGTGACCTTTAGAGTCCCTATAAGAGAACAAGAGAAGACAACCAATGAAGGAATATTTGAAGACAATGAGAGAAAGATCAACTCTTTGATTATGAGGCAAACTTAGACGAAGAGGGATGAGTTCCCTCAAATATCCAAGTCTCTCCACTTGAAAGAACTTGTGCTGCCTTGAGGTGGATTTGGTGGACAAAGTGGGCCGACCTCCTTTTGGGTCGATTTTGGGGAAGTATGGAAATGTAGGTCTGTTGGAGGAACGTGTGAGGCAGAATTGAAATCTATGAAGTCTACGAAAATGAAGAGACAACAAGTATATGGTTGAGGGAACGTCTGAGGTGCATCACAGGAGGTTGTAGAGATGATTGTGAAACTGTGTCTTGGTGTGACGAATCTATGTATGAGTGTCTTGGTGAGGTGAAGCGATTTTGTCGTCTAACTCTACCCAAGTTGCAAATCGAGCCAGTAGTGCTCATATTCTAACAATGTCACAATAACAAAGACTTAGTCGGATGTTGGACACAGTTCGTGTCGCCCACACTATTTATCTATATGTTTTTTTTTTTGTTTCGTTGTTGTTCTCTTGGTTCATGGATGTATGCTTATATAAGACTAAGTGTTAATATGTTAACAAATGTCTAAATATACAAGAGTTACACTAGAGTAGGAGTATGACTCACTGGTAACCTAGAACGTAGTATGGGTATGCTCTTGGTGAAGAGACAGAGCCTGAATGAAGTATCTTTGGTGTTTCCAAGCAGTCATGTGGAAAATGCCACGGTGTCACAGACCCTCTAGTGGTGCACAATTGCAAGATTCGGCTAGACACACTGTGGAAACGCGACATTTCCCAAAATGGAATAAAATACCGCCACTAAAACTTATACACTACTCTAAAAACAACTAAGTCATGTGGTGTTTTAGAAATATTATTACAACTATAAATCTCTCCTCTCTTCTCTTGGATTATTAATCTATTATTTTTAATCCTCTCCTCTCTTCTCTTCGATTAGTAATCTATTATTTTTAATCCTTTTCAAAAATGTGGATTAAATGGATTAAGAGATTTGGGTGAGAGGATATGAAATGGATTAAGAGAGGTTTGAGTGAGAGGATATCAAGAGTATTCTTGGGCGGTCGTTCCATTAGTCAACATCAACTGTATCCCCCACGTGGAATGAATCCCATTTCCAATAAGAGTTCCCACGTTATCAAATGGTTGAACTGCCAATCAAAGGAAAAATCAATTACTCTTCTTTTGCATGTCATTGGTTTTCCATATACTACGCAGTAGAAAAGATAAAGGAAGGCAAGATCGTTGCAGAAAGGGGAGGATGAAACCGTGAAGTGAGATTGGTCTCTTGCACCAAAGATCATAGGGTTGAAAGCCAAATTTGTCTAACAATTCGTTAGAGAAGATAGAATTATATGTGAAAAATAAACCATCGAAAGAAAAAATAGACCATCAAAGCCGAAAACAAGTATGTTTTATTGATAATCATAGAATTGCCTAGTTGCAAAAAAGGTCATTAGAGCCATTGACAACTCTGGTAGTTTTCCTTCAATGGTTTTTTTAATTCGAATGTACGCATGAGATTAATTAAAACAAAAAAAAAAACCATTTTGTTGTTGGTTTTCCGAAGGTTGGGATTTTATAGTGAATCTGTGTTTTAATTACAATTGTGTAATAGTATTTTCTAGATGCTTCCAGGAAATTTGCAATCATAAATGAGATTCAGGTTCGGTTAACGTAGAATTAGAGTTGCTCAGAATCACAGTTTTCAATCCTTACATTATTGTTTGTAGTGTGATCGATTTATTCATTACTGTATTTCCTACATTATATTACAATATGCAAATAAGATATATGTTTGGCTCTTTTAAACGTTGAGATACTAGAACAGAGGACTTGATTAATGAAATTTCCTATTTAAAATTCTACCATCTATGCTAGCCCAACAAAAAGGCCATAAACCTGCATTTGAATAATTCCAGAAACATACATTTATAACGATGTAAGATTTTGTCACTCATAAATCTAATATTACATAAAATGTGTTTGCAATCCATCCTCAATTTTCTACAAGCCAATTATGTTAAAATAAAATAATGAGATATTTCTTTTTCTAAAAAGAAACTAGTTGCTTATGCTGGACAATTTATGAAAAGGCAACGCTTTCACGTACTTCACAATCTATTCCTTGTATAATAACCTCACATAAATAATTTGAAAATTTTGTCCTAATGTAATAGCTTTTGAGACACAAAAAAGTGTAGTTCAAAAGAAAATGTCAACTTTTGAGACACCAAAAAGTATAGTTAAAAAGAAAATGAGGACATTTATTGTAATGCTCTGTATTTTGAAATTATCCCTAACCTTCTCACAAGTTCACTCATCAAGCCATTCCAAACTTAAGCAGTCTAACACAAAATCAATTATTCATAAGCTCCTAAAAAGTTCACTCATCAATCCAATCCAAACTAAAGTGGTCTAACACAACATTAATTATTCATAATCCTTGTATAATAGATTGTGGTCTAACACAACATCAATTATTCATAAGCTCCTAACAAGTTCACTCATCAATCCAATCCAAACTAAAGTGGTCTAACACAACATCAATTATTCATAAGCTCTAAGGAACATCAATTATTCATAAGATCCTAACAAGTTCACTCATCAATCCAATCCAAACTAACGTGGTCTAACATAACATCAATTATTCATAAGCAACACAACATCAACATCAATTATTCATAAGCTCCGAGCAACATCAATTATTCATAAGCTCCGAGCAACATCAATTATTCATAAGCTCCTAACAAGTTCACTCATCAATCCAATCCAAACTAAAGTGGTCTAACACAACATCAATTATTCATAATCCTTGTATAAGAGATTGTGGTCTAACACAACATCAATTATTCATAAGCTCCTAACCAAAACTAAAGTGGTCTAACACAACATCAATTATTCATAATCCTTGTATAATAGATTGTGGTCTAATACAACATCAATTATTCATAAGCTCCTAACTAGTTCACTCATCAATCCAATCCAAACTAAAGTGGTCTAACACAACATCAATTATTCATAAGCAACTCAACATCAATTATTCATAATCTCCGAGGAACATCGATTATTCATAAGCTCCTAACCAACTCACTCATAAATCCAATCCAAACTAAAGTGGTCTAACACAACATCAATTATTCATAATCCTTGTATAATAGATTGTGGTTTAACACAACGTAAATTATTCATCAGGTCATAACGAGTTCATTCATCAATCCAATCCAAACTAAAGTGGTCTAACACAACATCAATTATTCATAATCCTTGTATAATAGATTGTGGTCTAACACAACATCAATTATTCATAAGCTCATAACACAACATCAATTATTCATAAGCTCATAATGAGTTCACTCATAAATCCAATTCAAACTAAAATGGTCTAACACAACATCAATTATTCATAAACAACACAACATCAATTATTCATAAGCTCCTAACAAGTTCACTCATCAATCCAATCCAAACTAAAATGGTCTAACACAACATCAATTATTCATAAACTCTACATCAATTGTTCATAAAGTCTAAGAACAACAATTATTCATAAGCTCCTAACAAGTTCACTCATCAATCCAATCCAAACTAAAGTGTTCTAACACAACATCAATTATTCATAATCTCCGAGCAAGTTCACTCATCATCAAGCCAATCCAAACTAAAGCGTTCTCGCAAAACTTCAACGGTAAGATTTGGAATGGACAGCCACTCTCGTTCCATCTCCGGATCAGAGATTCTTATATGCTTGAGAGATTTCAGTTTGATTTTACGGAGCTTCTTCAATCCGGAGCACTCCCTCATGTCCAGCGCCTCTAAGTTTGATAGCTGATCAAAGTTAGAGGGAAGGTCCTTCAAATACCCACACAGTGAAATATCGAGATATTCTAGTTTCCTGAGATTGCAAATGGAAGGTGGCAACCTTGACAAGGTTGGACATGTGGACAATCTGAGCACCCTAAGTGAGCTTAACCTTCCTAGGTCATCAGGCAAGTTTTGGATAAGATGGCAATTAGTGACTGACAATATTTGGAGGGAAGTTAAATTGCATAGCTTGGCTGGCAGTTCCTTCAAATCACTACAGTGATCGATATTAATTTCCTTCATATTTGGAAAATTCAGGGCTTCGACTTCTCTATTTAATAGACCCATATTTTCAAGGCCCTCACATAGGCATACATATAATTTTTCCAACATTTCCCAGGATCTACAGTTATTGTAAAGAGGAGGCAAACGCAACTTATTAAGATGCAAAGACCTAATCTGAACAGGTGAAGGAAAGTTAGGCAGCCCACTGAGTGTTGCACGCCGAGAACTGTAATTGTATAATATAAGAACCTTCAGTTTTGGCATGGTCTGTAGAAATGTTGGAAGACAATATTGTTCTGCGGAAAAGAGTAAAGCTAAAGCTTCCACCTCAGGAAAATGAATTTGACACCAAGCTTGCTCTTGCATTGCACCTACAAGTTCCAGAAATCTAAAAGTCAAGGTAATATCCTGATTAAAATGTTTGTAAAACACCTTAATAAACTCGGAAAATTGGTGAATACAACTAATTAATATTCAATGATTAGGCAAGGGAAAGAAAGCATGTTTTATGAGGAGCAGCCTGACCTGTATGAATTGAAAGAAACCGAGCGCGAGACGATTGATTTGTGAGAGTCCTTAGCCATGCTCTGGGAATATTACTCTCCTTGCGAGGCATGAAAAGCCTCTTACGATTGACGATATTATTCTCCTTGTTTGCCAGACGCAAGGCTAAATTCCGCATTACATCATGCTGAGAAAAACAGAGCTCGGAGGCACATCTATAGTCGACGGCGCCACTCCTAACACATCAAATTATCAAAAAAAATACCAATAATAGTGAACTCAAAAGCTCCTTTGATCTTTAGTTTGAGACAACATATCGATTGATTTTACCCTGGGGTTTCTAATTGTTTTAGAGAATGAAAGGATCCACATGCAAGAAGTTAGAGTTAGAAAACAGGTATGAAAAAGGCCAAGCAGTCAACAAATTATAGAACAGTGCATATGTAAACAAAATCCTTACCCGGGATTGCCTGTTAAATTTATGAGATTTCTTTTTGCAAGTTCGAACAAGACCACAAAAGCGTCGTCCCATTCCATCCCTCGGACATATACCCATATGTCCAATAACGAGTCTACGCTGAGCTTTCTCCCTTCAGGAAATGCCCCCAAGTCCAAAAAGCACTTCTTTTGTACCTTATCAAGGATATCTATACTCGCTTCGAGGCGATTAAGAAGCTTATCTCTGTGAGGTTCTGATATATGTTCTGCTCTTGAAAGCTTCTCCTTAGCACTTCGCCAAACGGGCTGGGGTTCTCCTTGCAAACAACTTCCAATCACCTGGAGGGCAAGTGGTAAACCCTCGCACTCTGCTGCAACCTACAAATATTTTTCAAAATGAATCCGTGGCTTAAAACTTTTGCAGGAGTTCTATTGAACACCAATAATTTTGAAGTTACAAACCTGAATATCGAGTACACAATTAGTATTTTGGAAACATGATTAGTTCCTTATGAATAGTATGTATAATTCATACCTGTTTGACAAGATCCTCCTTTGCCGTTGTTGGAATTGAAGTCGTATTAAAGGCCCAGAAGCAGAAAAGTGACAGGGCATTAGTTTCCTCCAACATAATCATTTTATACAGACGACGTGTACTATCTCTAATTCGAATGGTGGAATCCTGTCTGGTTGTGATAATTGTCTTGTATCCGTCTGCTTTAAACAACAGGTGTTCAAGATTTGATGTGGACCAAACATCATCCAAAACCATCAAAGTCGGCCGATATGGCCTTAACCTAAGCTTTTCGCTCAGTTTGTTGTGTGCATCCTCTATGCTCTGGAAATGAGGCATTTGGTCACCAATTAGCTTACTCCACATTACCTCGAAAATCTCTGAAAGGCCGTTTACATTATCGAGGTCCGAGACGGTAATGAAAATTATGTTGTTTTGGAAGAAATCTGAAAATCACGAAGAGAACAAACCTAACAAACTTAAGGTCACGAGAAAATAAAATGGAAGTTTGGAGAATAATAATAATAATAAAAGTGAAAATCTAACCTCTGACGCCGGTATCCTTGCAAAGGGCTGATACAAGAGTGGTTTTTCCGCTCCCACCCAATCCTGCGACTCCAACGACTTTAACATCATTCTGCAATAGAATTTGTTTGACATCATTGATAGGATTATCCAAACCCACCACAAATTCTGGCACAGCCGGGACATGGGAGGCGCGGCTGATGGCCTGTTGAGCCGCCGTAGTTCCGTGCATCGCATCACTGGAGGTCTGACATACCTGAGTTGTGTTGATTTGTTGAAGCATGATGGTATTGAAAATGGGATTATTAGTTATTCCGGCAATGGCATTCTTAATTTCACTTGCAAATCGTTGAAAATAAACTTCAAAATCAGCATCTAGTTTCTGCACATCAAGGGCGATATTGAGTGGAACTTGAGTAACAAGAAAATCGGAGACTTTCCTTTGAAACTTTCGGATTTTCTTTCCGTATCGGTACCTTCTGAATATATCAAAGCTGCGTATTTTCTCTAAGGTTTCCACCATATCAATGCCTTCTTGCAGAACAACTTGAAAGTCTTGGAACTGATTACCTCTGTCCGGTGATGTATCTGAGTCGGAAATCTTCTGGGAAATTTTATCAATGCTAGGCTTTACCGACAGCAGCTTTTCCTTSAGCTCTTTACCCCATGTTTTGCTGGAAGCAATGATTTTAACGACTCCTAACAGCTCGGTTAATGCTATCTCAATAAGCGCACCAGTAACAGGATCAACTAGCGGCAGAGGCATCCTCAATTCCAGAAATTGGACACTCAGCGATCAAGCGTTTGAGATGGAAGTCCCGACTTGCTCACGACTGTCTAATATATGAGGGAAGTGAAACTTGGGCGGGGAAAGAAAGGAGGTGGGA
>SNQJ01S0012460.1:184832-195363 GCA_010110895.2 Picea sitchensis
GAATAGACAAAAAAGTCTGCACACGCTAGCTCGACACTTAATGGCTCAGCTACCTTCCTTACAGGAGCCATGCACAGTTAAGGTGGTGCTCGAAGAAAGATATCAGTACGAGTTTGACTGAAGGGACACCAAGCCTTGGGTGACTGGACACGCCTCTGTGAGGTGAATTTGGCTGAGTATATAGACTCAGTATTTATATTTTGTAATCGATCGATGGTTGAGCAAGGCTCCCGGTTGTAAAACTTTAATGAAGCACTGTTATTCTAGTTATGTATGGACTCTTGAGATTTCTTGCCTTATGAATGTCAACTTCTTTCACATCTTTGTTTACACTGTGTTAGAACAACTCGGAATTGGAGGATCCAGTAGAGTTGTGACTGTTATAGGATGATGTAGGTTGGATCACTGTAACAATTGCGTTGTTTCTAATCGGTCTTTGTGATTTTCTTAGCATTGAACGACTTGGAATTGGAGGATCCATTCAAGTCCCCCTTTCAGTTTCCCGAAGCCCTGAACCAAGAGGATCTTGCATTCCGAGTTTTTTTTCTACAAACTGCTGAAAGGCCTGTTGCCTGAGGTAGTTCGCTCACTCCTCTCACTAAGTCTTCCACCTTCCCATTTTACAATCAAATCACTGACTAAAGTTAGATCAAGACCTCCTTTGTTCCTTACATACTAGACCCAGTCCCTGAATTAGAGTGATATCTTCCCAAGTTACTACCCATTCGATCACCCATTAAAATTTATCGTGACATAAAACTGATGGGCGTTGGGCTCTGCTCCTGCAAGAAATCCAGGACTGAATTCCGACGCTAACACCTCCAATGCATCCCTTAACATAGAAATCATCCTTTCACTCTCTTCAAGTGTTGGCATTGGGATTTCTTATATTTCAAAAAAAAAATCCACTAAAGCAATATAAGTACAATATATGAATATATTCTTATGGTACAAATGTCATCGAATTATATTGACTCCATATGTACTAGATAATTAATCCATTTTTCGTTATAGATTTATTAAAGGTTTATAATAGTAGTCAACAATTAATCAACAAATCAAACCATACATTTTTACCACATAAGTTCCAAAACTTGACTATAAGCAAGTAATAAAATCAAACAATAAAAGAGAACTAGACCAAGACAAATTGTAGAGTAATTAAATGGAATTGAGTAGACATGTTCATACCTATTTCCTAGGAAACAATTTGTGTCTCCAAATGAAAGAGGGTCTAAGGGTTAGGGATCGAATTTGGGTATTTAAAAAAAAAGTCAAAGTAATATTAAACATTTGTAACCTTCAAAATACAAAATCCGAGATAGGCAGATGAAGAATTGGATTTGAGGCAAGTAACACATAGAAAAAATATTAATAAATCATGCAACGAACAATGAGCATAAAAATATTTTATAATCGTCGCACCTACAAAAAAGTAGTCGAAAACACTCATCGTTGTCGATATTTTGATGAACGTTAACTATATCAAAGTTGACTAAGTCAGTGACCGTTAAATCATTTTCAAACGGGTAATTTACATTCTATACATTCGTCAATGGATAGACGAACTATCGTTGAAATATCAACGGATATAGAAGTGCATTGGAAGTACAATGTTCATCGAGGCGCCCATAAAAAAATGATTAAAATTTTAATATTATGTCGTAATTTGTGACGATCTGATTAATTTTATCCTTATCGTCGAAATGTTTTGTCAAATTTTGACCTCATATGTAGTAATGAGTAGTGAGATAAGGATGGACACTTTCCTTAGGCTTTGGAGTTGGATGGAGTGACAGAGATCTGTGAAAAAAAAAACTAAGTTCGGGCATGGAGATGCACATTTTAAGAATTGGACGCGATGGTTGGACTAGCTACCCAACTAGTGTAGGACTTGAGGCTGTCATTTTGCAGAGACATGACAGAGTTGGTTGAAGTATGGGCACAACAACAAGTTCACAGAAGTTCAAAACTTAGACATTTTTGAAGTTTTAATTGGGGTTTCAGCAGTGGTTGAGACAACAACAACAGAATGAAGAGTGATTGTCACAATGAGACAATGGCAGCTAGGACATTGTGGACAAAGTTGGGGAAGAGACATCTTTGCTTTGTAGCGAACAATTTGGTCACACACAACTTTGGGTAGAGGTCAATGTGGATGGTTGCACAAGTTGCAGATAATTGTAGTGCAAGTTGGAAACTTGGGGTTTCCACTTTGACATAATTTGGGGTTTCCAGTAGGCACAAAAATTGGGGTTTCAAGCAGACTAAGTTTCTAAGAGCATGATTTCAAGCAGATACTTAAATATCACCGATTTTTTGCATGTTGTTGAGGATGGCAATGATTTGAGGTTGGGGAGGATGTAAGTTCTTTGGCTAGAAGGGTTTGGAGACCCTCTCCTAAGCCTTCAAGGAGACAGAACTTGGAGTTGCTCCGACACCTAAGTATTACATGAGTTGGGAAAGTGGATGCCTTGGGCATGTAAACACACCAAGGGATTTTCCCAAGTATGAAGCGACCAAGAGATTGAGGCATGAGGGGCACACCAAGGTTGGGCACGCCAATCCCAAGGGGCACAATGATTGACGAGTGCATGGGTTCATTTGGGTAACTGGGTTTGTGAAGGGGCACAACGATTCATTTGGAGACATGGGTTTGCGAAGGGGCACGACACTTCCAAAGGACACGATGGTTTACAATGGTGACCTTCAGAGTCCCTATAAGAGAACAAGAGCAAACAACCAATGAAAGAATATTTGAAGACAATGAAAGAAATATCAACTCTTTGATTATGAGGTAGACTTAGACGAAGAGGGATGAGTTCCCTCAAATATCCAAGTCTCTCCACTTGAAAGAACTTGTGCTTCCTTGAGGTGGATTTGGTGGACAAAGTGGGGCAACCTCCTTTTGGGTCGATTTTGGGGAAGCATGGAAATGCAGGTCCGTTGGAGGAACGTGTGAGGCAGAATTGAAATCTATGAAGTCTACGGAAACAGAGAGACAAAAAGTATATGGTTGAGGGCACGTCTGAGGTGCATCGCAGGAGGTTGTAAAGACGATTGTGAAATCATGTCTTGGTGTGACAAATCTATGTATGAGTGTCTTGGTGAGGTGAAGCGAGTTGTGTCGTCTAACTCTACCCAAGTTGCAAATCGAGCTAGTAGTGCTCATATTCTAACAATGTCACAATAACAAAGTCTTAGCCGGATGTTTGACACGGTTCGTGTCGCCCACACTATTTATGTGTATGCGTTTTGTTTGTTTCTTTGTTGTTCTCTTGGTTCATGCATGTATGCTTATATAAGACTAAGTGTTAAGATGTTAACAATTGTTTAAATATACAAGAGTTACACTAGAGTAGGAGTATGACTCACTGGTAACCTAGAACGTAGTATGGGTATGCTCTTGGTGAAGAGACATAGTCTGAATGAAGTATCTTTGGTGTTTCCAAGCAGTCATGTGGAAAATGCCATAGTGTCACAGACAATTGCAAGATTCGGCTAGACACACTGTGAGAACGCGACATTTCCCAAAATGGAATAAAATAAGGCCACTAAAACTTATACACTACTCTAAAAACAACTAAGTCACGTGGTGTTTTAGAAATACTATTACAACTATAAATCTCTCCTATGTTCTCTTGGATTATTAATCTATTATTTTTAATCCTCTCCTCTCTTCTCTTCGATTATTAATCTATTATTTTTAATCCTTTTCAAAAATGTCGATTAAATGGATTAAGAGATTTGAGTGAGAGGATATGAAATGGATTAAGAGAGATTTGAGTGAGAGGATATCAAGAGTATTCTTGGGCGGTTGTTCGATTAGTCAACATCAACCGTATCCCCCACGTGGAATGAAGCCCATTTCCAATAAGAGTCCCCACGTTGTCAAATGGTTGAACTGCCAATCAAAGGAAAAATCAATTACTCTTCTTTTGCATGTCATTGGCTTTCCATATACTATGCAGTAGAAAAGATAAAGGAAGGCAAGATCGCTGCAGAAAGGGGAGGACGAAACTATGAAGGGAGATTGGTCTCTTGCACCAAAGATCATAGGGTTGAAAGCCAAATTTGTCTAATAATTCGTTAGAGAAGATAGAATTATATGTGAAAAATAAACCATCCAAAAAAAAATAGACCATCAAAGCCGAAAACAAGTATGTTTTATTGATAATCATAGAATTGCCTAGTTGCAAAAAAGTTCATTAGAGCCATTGACAACTCTGGTAGTTTTCCTTCAATGGTTTTTTTAATTCGAATGGACGCATGAGATTAATTAAAACCAAACAAAAACCATTTTGTTGTTGGTTTTCCGAAGGTTGGGATTTTATAGTGAATCTGTGTTTTAGTTACAATTGTGTAATCGTATTTTCTAGATGCTTCCAGGAAATTTCCAATCATAAATGAGATTCAGGTTCGGTTAACGTAGAATTAGAGTTGCTCATAATCACAGTTTTCAATCCTTACATTATTGTTTGTAGTGTGATCGATTTATTCATTATTGTAATTCCTACATTATATTGCAATCTGCAAATAAGATATATGTTTGGCTCTTTTAAACGTTGAGATACTAGAACAGAGGACTTGATTAATGAAATTTCCTATTTAAAATTCTACCATCTGTGCTAGCCCAACAAAAAGGCCATAAATATGCATTTGAATAATTCCAGAAACATACATTTATAACGATGTAAGATTTTGTCACTCATAAATCTAATATTACATAAAATGTGTTTGCAGTACATCCTCAATTTTCTACAAGCCAATTATGTTAAAATAAAATAATGAGATATTTCTTTTTCTAAGAAGAAACCAGTTTCTTATGCTGACAATTTCTGAAAAGGTAACGCTTTCATGTACTTCACAATCTATTCCTTGTATAATAACCTCACATAAATAATTTGAAATTTGTTTCCTAATGTAATAGCTTTTGAGACACCAAAAAGTGTAGTTCAAAAGAAAATGTCAACTTTTGAGACACCAAAAAGTATAGTTCAAAAGAAAATGAGGACATTTATTGTAATGCTCTGTATTTTGAAATTATCCCCAACCTTCTCACAAGTTCACTCATCAAGCCATTCCGAACTTAAGCGGTCTAACACAAAATCAATTATTCATAAGCTCCTAAAAGGTTCACTCATCAATCCAATCCAAACTAAAGTGGTCTAACACAACATTAATTATTCATAATCCTTGTATAATAGATTGTGGTCTAACACAACATCAATTATTCATAAGCTCCTAACAAGTTCATTCATCAATCCAATCCAAACTAAAGTTGTCTAACACAACATCAATTATTCATAACCAACACAACATCAACATCAATTATTTATAAGCTCCTAACAAATTCACTCATCAATCCAATCCAAACTAAAATTATTCATAAGCTCTGAGCAACATCAATTATTCATAAGCTCCTAACAAATTCACTCATCAATCCAATCCAAACTAAAGTGGTCTAACACAACATCAATTATTCAAAATCCTTGTATAATAGATTATGGTCTAACACAACATCAATTATTCATAAGCTCCTAACCAGTTCACTCATCAATCCAATCCAAACTAAAGTGGTCTAACACAACATCAATTATTCATAATCCTTGTATAATAGATTGTGGTCTAACACAACATCAATTATTCATAAGCTCGAGTTCATTTATCAATCCAATCCAAACTAAAGTGGTCTAACACAACATCAATTATTCATAATCCTTGTATAATAGATTGTGGTCTAACACAACATCAATTATTCATAAGCTCCTAACGAGTTCACTCATAAATCCAATTCAAACTAAATTGGTCTAACACAACATCAATTATTCATAAGCTTGGAGCAACATCAATTATTCATAAGCTCCTAACAAGTTCACTCATCAATCCAATCCAAACTAAAATAGTCTAACACAACATCAATTATTCATAAACTCTAGGAACATCAATTATTCATAAGCTCCTAACAAGTTCACTCATCCATCCAATCCAAACTAAAGTGTTCTTAACACAACATCAATTAAATTATTCATAAGCTCCGAGCAAGTTCACTCATCATCAAGCCAATCCAAACTAAAGCGTTCTCGCAAAACTTCAACGGTAAGATTTGGAATGGACAGCCACTCTCGTTCCATCTCTGGATCAAAGATTCTTATATGCTTGAGAGATTTCAGTTTGATTTTATGCAGCTTCTTCAATCCGAAGCACTCTCTCATGTCCAGCGCCTCTAAGTTTGATAGCTGATCAAAGTTAGAGGGAAGGTCCTTCAAATACCCACACAGTGAAATATCGAGATATTCTAGTTTCCTGAGATTGCAAATGGAAGGTGGCAACCTTGACAAGGTTGGACATGTGGACAATCTGAGCACCCTAAGTGAGCTTAACCTTCCTAGGTCATCAGGCAAGTTTTGGATAAGATGGAAATTAGTGACTGACAATATTTGGAGGGAAGTTAAATTGCATAGCTTGGCTGGCAGTTCCTTCAAATCACTACAGTGATCGATATTAATTTCCTTAATGTTTGGAAAATTCAGGGCTTCGACTTCTCTATTTAATAGACCGATATTTTCAAGGCCCTCACATAGGCATACATACAATTTTTCCAACATTTCCCAATATCTACAGTTATTGTAAAGAGGAGGCAAACGCAACTTATTAAGATGCAAAGACCTAATCTGAACAGGTGAAGAAAAGGTAGGCAGCCCACTGAGTGTTGCACGCCGAGAACTGTAATTGTATAATATAAGAACCTTCAGTTTTGGCATGGTCTGTAGAAATGTTGGAAGACAATATTGTTCAGCGGAAAAGAGTAAAGCTAAAGCTTCCACCTCAGGAAAATGAATTTGACACCAAGCTTGCTCTTGCATTGCACCTACAAGTCCCAGAAATCTAAAAGTCAAGGTAATATCCTGATAAAAATGTTTGTAAAACACCTTAATAAACTCGGAAAATTGGTAAATACAACTAATTAATATTCAATGATTAATTAGTATGAATTGAAAGAAACTGAGCTATATACAGTTGATTTGTGAGAGTCTTTAGCTAGTTTGTGGGAATATTGTTCTCCTTGTTAGGTATGAAAAGTCTTTAATTTTACTAAATATTGATAAATATTCCCCAAAATCTTAATGTTGAGCCCCCTCCCAATACATCTTTTCAATTTTAAAAAATCATTTTTTACTCTATATCCCTTATTTTTACAAAATACCCCTTTTTATACCATCCAATACCTACAAACTCCCTTATACCTCACATCTCCCAATATCTACCATTTTTCATAATTTTAAAATCCCCTTTATGAATGAAAGTGATAAGATATTGATCCCTATAAGTGTGAAAGAGTGACACAAAATCTAGTGAATACTATTATGTGTAGATTATAGAAAAAACCATAAAATAGGGTTTTTTTTCCATGATCAAGGAAAATATAAAGAAATCCAAAATAGTTACACAAAGGGGATGATGAAACCATGAAGGGAGATTGGAGTCTTGGAAGATCATAGGGCTGAAAATGAGATTCGTCTAGCAATTAATTAGTGAAGATAGAATTATATGTGGATTGTTTTCGTGTTAATAAGGTTAAAAATAAACCATCCTAAGGACATAGACCCTAAGGACATAGACCATCAAAGAGGAGGACATAGACCATCAAAGAGGACAACAACAATGTTTTATTGATAATCCTAGAATTGTCTAGGTCATTAGAGCCATTGGCAATTATTGATAATCCTAGATTTATCTATGTCATTAGAGACATTGACAACTTTTGTAGTTTGCCTTCAATATTTTTTGTAATTTCTGTAATTCTAATGTATGCATGAGAATAATTAGAACCATACAAAAAAAACCATTTTTATTGTTGATTTTTCCCAAGGTTGAGATCTTAAAGTAAATATATATTTTAGTTATAATTGTGTAATTACGTCGATAGGCGTCCCCCCTATTGGAATTGATGAATTCATCAACCTTTTAATTACAAATTCTAATCTTAGGGTTAAGAATCAAAGATGCTAGCATATTCTTCGTCATCGTCCCAAATCAATGAATGAGATTTAATTTCATAACTTCCTTGCATTTATGAAAGCGTACGTTTTCCTTGTTTACTTTTTCACATTTACTTAATATGATTAAGGAATTACTACCCTAGCCATTGATTGCCACATTTAATTGATTAAGAAAGATTAATATGTAAAGAGTGTTTCGTTTTCACATTCATTATTTATCTCGGATTAACAGTGAACACGATTTTATGAAGGTGAAGAGTTGGATGTGAAGCGTTAAGGTTGCGGCGGGCGTAATGATAACAGGTTTCAGTTGCGGCGCCTGCGTTTCCAGGTGGACAAAGATGGGTTTCAATTTAAATTCGTGGAGAGTCGTGGAGTTCAGCCGCAACAAAAATTATTGTTACTGGGCTAATGAGTATGACCGCGTGGAAGTTTCCATTAACCGTGAAATCGGATGCCTATTAAAAAGTTTTATAGTGCGCTGTCATTTTTTTACCAGGGTGGATGCTTATGCCCGTGTGGATGTGAATGATCATGTGGTTACATTTCACTCTGGCACTGCGTGAAGGATATGAAGGGTCCTAATGATCCTATGGTTACATTTCACTCTCGCATTGCGTGAAGGATATGAAGGGTCTTAAAATGAAATGGTATGTGAAACGTTTCAAGGCACTTCTGTGTGGTAATGATGGATGCTACTTTTAGCGTGCCTTTCAATTAACCTAATGCAAATGCCTCATTAACACATTTCAAGTATTTAGAATGGATTCATTCTACCGATAAGATTGGCCATGCTCTCTCACACCTAAATCACACAGGAGGCATAGTTATGCTGGATGAGAGGTTTGGGTGGCTTTTAAAATTTTTCGAATGGTTAGGTTATTTAAACACTGACTTCTTATATGAACTTGCTCAGGTTTATTTGTTGCTTCAACCTCATACTGCAAGTAATAATGTTTTGAAATTTAAATTTTAGGTTTCAACTTCATACTGCAAGTAATAATGTTTTGAAATTTAAATTTTAGGTTTTTGAAATTTAGATTTTAAGGTTTTAACAGTTTGGGTTTTAACAGTTTGGACTGAGAAAGCGTGCATGGGAATGAATTTTTGTTCGTCATACGACTGCAAAGAAGAAAGGAAAATGATATAATTGTTGAAATGAATATTGCAGGAAGCGGGGAGCTACTGGGTGAACTCTGATCCATATTGGCGCGGGCTTCCTCTGATGAAGAGATATTTCCACAGGGATGGCTATGTCTCTGCAGATCCAGATGACCCACTTTGGGGAGGTCACGAATGCTGCTGGAATTTCGCAAAATTGCCTGCCCCTCAAGTACGTGAAAATCATGAAGAGAAGTCCTTAACTACGGTCTGCGTACGAATAAATCAATGGCCTCCTTTGAAAGTCTCATGTACTTCCTGTTGGGGATGGAGAATGGAGAACTTCATGGTTGTCTACCAGACATCGCAACCCAATGAAAGTTGTCTCGCATGACCGACTGTCGGTGGCCATTGAATAAAATTTTAATTTGTACGATTGGCCTTAACAAATTCTGGGGACGAAAACTTATTTTTATTTTACATTTTATATGATATTTATGATGGTTTTAATGTAGTTGGTATCGTTGTTACAACAACTTCAGTGAGCAACTCATATGTCACATATAAAATTAAAGATAAAATACCCATGTAATTGAATGAGTACTATAACCACATTGATAAAGAGTAGATTGTGAAAAATCAAATTATGTAGATGGACGAAAAAGAGTAGATAGTGAAAAATTATTACAATGCTTGATTTTCAGGGCAAGTATTATAGGCCATAGGATCTCTTTAATTGCAACAACAATTATATACAAACTGTAGCAGTCACAGTTACATTGTATATACCACCTGCTTCAGTATTGAATAATATATCGTCCGCAGCATTCAATGCAGAAGGTTGTATATTGCTTGTTGATTTTATTGTGCCCAGATATCTTTTTAGGCTTGAAATTTTTACATAGTTTTTTTTTTTTTAATACTAAACAGGGCATTTTTTAACTGCCCGGGGATTTTACTCGTCGATACCTATCATCGTTCACTAGCCGATATGACCGTCAATAGCAGACTGCTTACGCAAATTAAGCCCATTACTGTCTGTGCATCTAAATAAAAGAGAATGCGTTACATGTGCATCTAAATAAAAGAGAATGCGTTAGAGAGATGCGTTAAATTTTAATATATATTCTTCAATCATTATTATATCTAAATAAAAGAGAATGCGTTAGAGAGATGCGTTAAATTTTAATATATATTCTTNNNATTTTAAATTTTTTATATAAATTTAATATATAAAATTAAAAATATATTTTTTTTTTATAAATTAAATGTTATAAATATAATATTTAACTAAAATTATTCATATTATATAAATATAAATATTTTGGTAATAATTAAATTTTTTATATATTAAAAAGTAGATTTAATCTTAATCTTATTAATAAAATATTATTAATACTTTAATGTTATTATATATAATACATTTA
>SNQJ01S0012461.1:0-10151 GCA_010110895.2 Picea sitchensis
CCTAACAAACACATAAGCCTACCAGCTTATACAAAACATGGCTCACCAACCTATAGACATGTTTACAATTCATTTCATATATCATGATTTGCAACGGGGCTCGGCCTTGGGGACACTACACACCCCATGTTAGGTTAACATTGTATGTAAATCTATCCTCATTGGTTTGTAGTGTAGTCTCATAAGAAATATATGCAACTTCCCATGTAGGGAAGTTATCTTTCAATGTGTTTTCATTTTTATCAAATGGAACGTACAACAATAGTTTTTCTATACAAAAGTTTTCATAGTCGATGTGTTTATTGTATTTGACAAAGCGTATCACATTTGGTTTTTTTCTTTTTGAGATGGGTGTACCATTTTTTTGTAATGTGATATGAACTACGCAAGGCATACATGCTTAATAGAAGGTGGACGTTGGAGGTAGTAATCAATAATAGAGCAACATATCACGTCCTATGAATTACCAAGATCTTGTTCTACAAAATATGGTGGTTTAAGAACATATGTGCGTGTGTCAAGTGGATATGTGTTTATGAAGACACATTTCCTTGAACTACAATTTAGAGGCAAGGAAAGTGCAATGTGGACTGCTTGTTGAGAAGACATTTGTTGAAGATTAAGTAATGTATTTACAAGTGTACGTATCATTTGCATAGTATCAATTTGACTTTTTTCATGTTCTCTTCATATTCTTCTAAATGCAAGTCATAGATTTGTCAACCTTTGTCATGTATGAGGTACAATATGATCCTGTGGCATATGCATTGAGGACATACTGTGCATCTGTATTTGCATTCCACATAACTGGCATGTCCTTGGAGAAACCATTGTTCCAAATATGTGAAGGTTTTCGTTTAAGGAAAATTGTTGGTTGTTTAAGTGTAGATTGTATCACTTGTATGTACCCATCTTTTGTTAGATTTAGTTCTACCAAGAATTATTCTAAGCTCATTAAGTCATAGAAGTCTTGTTGTTCTAGAAATGAGAATATATATTTTGATTTATCAATGAGAACATTTTCCTCTAAACTATTTGGTTCTATGATTCGTGTTGTTCTCATTAGCAGAATAGGGAAGTTGTATCTGCAATGTGAATTCTTTCATTTTTTAGAGCTTCTTGTATGGTAATGTCTATGAATTTTGGTAAGTTCTGGATCCAAATGGTCTGTGTTGCATGTTATGTATTTGTCCAGAAACTGCTCGATTTGTGATTTTTTGTCATTTCCATACACTAGTGCACCCTCTATCCATAACAATGCATGGTCATGCTCACTCCCTCTATTTTGGAACTCAGTCACAAAATAGTAGTTCGATATTTTTGCGAAGAACGTTTCATCATGACATTTCAATTGCCTCAAAGAATTTACTTATGTCTATAGTAACAAGTACATGTCAGTGGGTCTTTTCTTATGAGGTATTCAATTTCATCATTTTCCAATGTATCAGTTCATTTTTTCCTTTTCCTGTTCCTATATAATGCAGAAACTGTAGTCACCAACGAACCCCAGTGATACTCTGCACTTGTAAATGTGATGAAAAAAGTTGGGGGTCCCAATTTTCGGATCATTGCAAATATATTTTTCTTGTTTTGTTGCAAGTAGTCAGGAGAGATGCAAATGTTTTTGAAATCTATGTATCCAATACCAGATTTGAGGATTTTTTCTAAGTTTTCTTTGTACTTGACATCTCTGGCCAAAACAATTATTCCTCGTAGATGGCCTTTTATTATTCACACCCACATGCAAGAGAGCACTTTCTCAATTATTATGCACATTGTTTTGAAAAACAAATTTGTTATGTGATAGGAGAAGTCACCACTTGAATGTAGTAGTTCCTATCGTACTATTTTTTGGTAGATGAATCATTCCTTGATGTCACTGGCACATGGATATCCATAGAACAGTGTTGGGAAGTTCATTTCCTCAACAACATTGTCCTTGAATATTCCAAGTGGGCGTTGCCCTTCACCAGATGCAATTTCGACAATCTTGTCTTGCAAGTCATGAATGCGTTGTGAGTCAGTGAATCCATGTATCAATATTTCAGCAGGTATTTCATTCTCTGATTCATCTCTTGTATCAAATTCAATAGTAGTGTCAAAAGTTTGTGTAGACTTGTCATTTCCTTGTTCAAGAAAATGGTGTCAGTTATCATTTATACAAATATTTTGTGCTTTGCACAGGGCCCTGGAACATAATTCTCTTAATTCTTTCATGAAAATGTGCACACACACTCTACCTATCTCGTATGCATTCTTGTACTACAAACGTATTTTGAGAGATACAACAATTGTCATTGTTTCGCTCATGAATTGTGGCAGGGCTTTTTGCACAACATCTAGTTGGACAAGAACGTTAATAATTGATCATGTTAAGCCCATTTGGGGTCGTTTATAGCCCTAGGGTATGATTTGTGCAAATGCAATTCATAGAGACACAAGTCTCTCTTCAATTTATGTAAGTGTACTTACATTTAGTAGTGGTGTGTTACATCTTATTTGGTCAGGTGTTGCAAATTGTGGCAATTTTCCATTTTCAATTGATCGTTTGCATGAAAGAAAATTTTTTCTAGTGGAAAATGTTCTATCATTTTATGTCAAGATAATGTATTCCTTTTGCAAGTCAGGGGTGAAATACTTAGTGTTTTTTGCAAAATTCAATTCTTCACAAATCACACATGCAATGGAAGGAGTGTCCTTAATTTGTTTCATATAGATCTGCTTTGCATCTCTCTTTCTTATACAAGGATTCATAGCAAGTGTTTGTTGGTTTTCAATGATAACATTGCACAGTGTTGGGTCTAGTTTACGATATGTGATTTTTCCCTCTTGGTCAATATCATGACCATTGTGGGATATGTAGCTACACCTGTTTCTTTCACATATCTATTTCTTCAACATGTATTAGGTTAACCTATGGTTGTCATTCGAAACTAGTTTCACTTGTTGACAAGACATGCTGGAGGTGGAATCAACATTTGTTACGAGCAATGCCTCCTCACCATATCGATGGTGCAAACGGTGATGTTCTTTGTCATTGGACATGTGATGTTTGTGTTCAGTAGAAAGTGTGTAAATGCGCTCGTGTTGTGCATGCATAACGTTTTTTAGGTTATGATATGTGAGTTTGTGTTTCTTAGGCAAGCTCCCTTTCACCTCATGATGATCGATCGTACAACTCAGAGGTCTAGAAGGAAGTGAACCAATGTTTTTATTTCTTTCATGTATGACCTTTTTCAAGTTGTGATAATTCAGTCTATGTTTTTTTTTAAGCTCTCTATGACCCGATGACAATTGGGATGAGTTTCATCCTGATTAGACAATATGCGATGCTTATGTAGACTCGATGCCGTTTGGGTAGCATGGATAGTGGATCTTGAACTGGAAGTATTTCTTATCAAAGGTTGATAATGGATGTGTGGCATATCTGTTTTCAACGATATGATGTCAATTGTTCGATCGTAGTTTGAATCAATATAGTAGAAATGGACAGTAGTGTTTAAAAGGGTTGACCAGACCTGGATATTTACTTTGAATATGATAGATTTACATTGTAAACAAAATGTCCCACCATCTATATTTCCTTTCTCATATAGCATTTCCACGTTTACAAGGTATTGTTGCCAACTTCCAATTGTCGGCATACTTTCTATGAGATATGGTAGAAGGTGTTGATGCAAGAAGTTAAATGCCTGTTGACTGCCACCTATAATTGCATTGCAGAAGGATTGTACAGTGTAAAGGCACAGTGAGTGCACATCAAAATCTGTTGTGATCAAATATCAAATTGCATTGAACATACTATCTCCACAAGAATATGTAATAGTTGTTGCTATGTGCAATCCATGAGAGTGTATATGATGCATAATTTGTTTCCAATGCGATTGAAGGTCTTTGCAGGTCAGGGGAAAGTAAATACCAGATCCTCCAAGACTGCATATGGATAATTTTTTATAGAGTAGTGGTTCATAATGACCACTTAGTGGATTGGCATCATGGAACAAGATGCAATATGGATCTCTAGATGCAGTTTTGCTGAAGAGTATATATTTTTTTTTTCTTGTTAATGACCAAATTCCAATTGATATATTCAGCCACTTCAGAAACCAACGTATACAAAATGTATCTCCCCAAAGTCCTCTCTCATGTGGAGGCAGAGTTGCAGATGCAGAAAATCGCATCTTTGAAAGATATGTATTCCATGCAATTGGAAAAGAAAATCAGATGCCAATTCGTATTGATACGACTCTAATGCCTCAACGTTGCCATTTTATAAACATTCTAAGAAATGATCTATCAATCCATTGTGCATCTCGGTCGAGGAATAATGGAAGTGCAATAGAACTTGAAATGCATCAAAGAGGCAATCTCCCACAGTATAAGAGAATGCATCTAATCAGAAAAGGGAATTGTTATGCAATACCTGGTCAATTTTATCATGTATAATGCAATCTGTGTGTATTTTATAGAAATCAACATCTATTACTTGATCCATCTTTTAATTTGTGATTTTCAAGATGTTTCTTAGCTATGTTTAGATAATATGCAAATAGCAAAAAAAGATAACTAAAAGGTCAGAACTACATACCAATTCTGCTATATATCCTTCAACCTTTTTCATTTCAAATTCATCGCTATGTGGTTGCTATAGCATATGAAAAACAAACAAATCCATAGTTAGTTCCCAACCATATAGAACAGATAATGCAAATAAAACAATAGTATAAATTTGCTCAGTACAAAAACTGAGTATCTAAGACATATAATTTTTGAACTTATTCTAGTTGTGCATCTTATAAGCATTTCAGTAGTCATTGTATATAGCCTTACAATCGTATTCATCATTTAATTTCATCCCCACTCTTCACAAATCAACACTAAACTCATCTGAAATGACTTGTTCATGTCTCCCACTCAGAACACTCACATAGATGGTCTGTGGGATAAACAAAAGGGGAAGAACTAGGCATTATGGAATTTTACCACAGGAAAGGAACCAACACATAGCACAACTTCTCAAGGTTTCAATTATCTTACAAGATGAAGAATATATTCTAAGATGTTTCAATTATCTTACAAGATGAAGAAGATATTCTAAAATTGGGCACTGGGGAACTCATCCTAAGACAGACCACAAAACTATCCATTCAGGTTACAAATAATCATTTCTACAAGACGAGATGCAGATGTAGAAATGATGATGGAATATGCTTTGGAAGACCCAAAGTACAGAATAAAACTAACAACTATATGTGGTTTTCCTTAGAGAATAAAATATTTCCCTATCATAATCTACAAAGAAGGGATGGAAAGGTCCTCGTAGATGCTTGCTCTGTAATGAAAACTCTAAATTCGTTTGGAAAATCCCTGTGCACTTCCATTTTCCAAAGAGCTATGGTATGAGGTCCAGGTTATGAAAGTGGACATATGTGATTGGAAGGGGACAACTTGAAAAATGCAATAAACATATGGTTCCAGGAACAAAAATATGAGGATAACATCTCATTTCCTTTTTTGTATGTCAGTATGGCTGTGATAGAGGTGGGTTCTGTATCGAGCATTGACATAAATGCACATTTTGCAAATCATGATCTGGGTGACCCTGCTACTTTAGCGTCTCTACTAAAGTTTTATCATTCTACCAAATGTTGGAATTCTTCTAACCATACTTAGAGATGGTGCCAATTCGAAACTTCAGGATTTTTTAAATGTGAAGCATGAAAGTCTCCCAAAGTGACTTTCTCCTGGAGCCATTAACTCAGACCTACTGTTAATTAACCCGAGATTAATTTAACCATCCTTATCAAGGAATTCGACACTTTGGTTATTGGGTTGTTCTAGAGTTTCCGAATGTAGAATTTGTACAACTACTAGAGCAGCACGGGCCCGGAGTAATACGAACACATGCAATAATTGCAGGTTGGACACCACGAATGTGGGACCCCAAAAGACAATTAGCTAGACTAATTAAATCAAATAGAAACAATAAAAAAATCTTGTCGATGATCTAAGTGGATATAAATGGCCACCCACCTTTTCCAACTAGCTCAAAATAGTTTTCTGACAATTTTGGTAATTTACTATTTTTAGCAGTTTTCACTTCCAGAGCTGTTTGGAGGCCCTAAACAATGTTTTTTGGGAAAAAAAGGTTTGCAATATACCAGTTCCTTCGATATTGTGTCTAAAATTAATGTCATCGATGATACCTTTCAAATGGGATATCATACGCCAAAAATAGAGATCGTATGCAAAAGTTACGACTCGGGGAAGTTGATGTACTAACTTACCCAAACACGACCCACATGAATTTTGGCGCTTCATCTCCTAGGGTTAGGATTTTTGATGTCTAGGGTTTTTGGAATTCTTTCTTATGGTAAAAAGGCCTTTAGATCCTCATTGTAATCATCTTCTTGTGAATGAGCACAACCATCACATCTCTTCTCAGAGATAAGCTGCCGCCATTCCAGCAAGCTTGTTTCCGCTGCATTTCATGGTTTCATCTTATTTCATTATTGAATATAAAACCAGTTTTATTGTATCTCTATTATTTTGTGTTAAGCACCTGTTAATAATCTGTATTCATTTCGTTCTGCTCATAAAATTCGGATCAATCGGTGCCAAGTGTCCACCATGTTGCAAACTCTAACATGTGGTTAACCATGTCCCATCTACGCAAATAATAACTATTTACGCAAGAGAGAAGGTCCTCAAATATTCCCACGTCTATAAGCCATTTGTCACATTCCCAAGATCTTCATTACCTTACACATTTCCATCTATATTTACACTTTTGTCACTGGCCTCCGATATGGAATCATTTTTCTACCCTTTACGCCTACAGTTCATCCCTTTGGTAAACATAGGAAGTGAACAGAGTGGCTTGTAATGGATGCACAAGAGGGTGATTTAGTACCATCCTCAGTTGATAGAACGACTTGAAATGCCTGCATAAGAGTGTAAACCAATACCATACCAACGTTGAGTATGTGAAGATGCAAGGTATGATCCATGCAACAAAAAATCTTGTTAGTTGTTTTAAGAAGTATTGAATAGCATTGTAATGATTAAAACTTGTGGACCCTTAACCTAATCCTCTAGGATCCCTTGATTTTTCCAAACCTATTGAAAATCCCCATGATCCTGCAATTACACATCTTGTTTCTCACAATTTTATTGATCCCCATCCCATAATCTAGAAAGAAACCATTGTTCAAACTCCACTTCCCACTAAGAATTTAATTTTTCAACAAAGGAAAAACAAGAACTAATGTTTGGACACATCTCATTTTGTGTTTTATGTCCATCCTCCACCCAGGATTTTCATTTTAGGTCTTTGCATTTTTTTTTTATATAGCTTGTTGAAGAATGTGACTGATAAATATGAATAAGGACTCACAATGATGTCAGATTTTTTTGCAACTTGCTTAACTTTGCACCATAGCGAGCCATTCTACACCTAGCTGCAATTTTCTTCTACAAGAACATTTTGCAAAGGAGACAAGCTTTCTTGTTCAACATTCTTCGGGGATAGTAATACATTCATGTTTCTGTGATATCAGTAGTCACATTTAAGGATGTTCTGTAATAGCATTTTCTCTCAGCTATTATTTCTAGATTGTTTTATATTTATCATTCTGCCAAATTTTGGAATTTTTCTAACCATACTTAGACATGGCGCCAATTCGGGACCTCGAGATTTTTCTAAATGTGAAGCATGAAAGTATCCTAGAGTGACTTTCTCTCGGAGTCATTAACTCATGCTTACTGTTAATTAACCTAACATTACTGTAACCATCCCTATCAAGCACTTCGGGACTTCGGCTATTCGACACTTCCGAAGTTTCCGATTGTAGAATTTGTGCAACTCCTGAAGTAGTATGGGCCGGAGTAGTACAAAAATGTACATCAAATGCAGGTTGGTTTCTCTACATGTGGGATTCTAAAATACAACTAGCTAGACTAATTTAACCAAACATAAAGAATAACCAAAGTTCCACGGTGCTAAGTGTCCACCATGTTGCAAACCCTGGCATGTGGTTAACCATGTCTCATCCATGCAAATAATAACCATCCACACAAGAGATAATATCCTCAAATCTACCCATGTATATAAGCCATTTGTCACCTTCGTTTCCCTATGCACTGCCATCTATCTTTACACCTTTGTCACTAGGCTTCGATCTGGAATCGTTTTTCTAGCCTATACGCCTATAGTTTACCCCTTTGGTAAACACAGGTAGTGAACAAAATGTCTTGCAATGGCTGCACAAGAGGGTCATTTAGTACCATCCCTCAGTCGACAGAGCGACTTGCAATATATACACAAGAGGGTAAACCAACACCATCCCAGCGACGAGAATGTGAAGATGTAAGGTATGATATATGCAACAAAAATTCATGTCAGTTACTTTAAGAGGTATTGAATAGTATTGCACTGGTTAAAACATGTGGACCCTTAGCCCAATCCTCCAGGATCCCTTGATTTTCCCGAACCTATTAACAATCCCCCTAATCCTGCGACTACACATCTTGTTTCTCACAAGTCTACTAATCCCCATCCCATAATCTACAAAGAAACCAGTGTTCAAACTCCACTTCCCACTAAGAATTTAACTTGCCCTTCTATCTTCATTGTCCACCCAAGATTCACATTCCAGGTCCTGCAAACTTTTTTTTTTATAACCTACTGAAATATCTCACTGATAAGGATGGGAAAGGACCGACAATGTTGTTGAATTTTCTTGCATCTTGCTTAACTTCGTACCATACCTAGTCCTTCTATACCTAGCTGCAGTTTTCATCTACAAGAAAATTTTGCAAAGGAGACAAGCTTTCTTGTTCAACACTTTTCAGGGATAGCAATACATTCTTGTTTCTTTGATCCCAGTTCACATTCAAGGATGTTCTGTATTTTCACTCACGTAGTATTTCTAGGTTTTTTTATATTTATTTTGATTTTCAGCACCTCCTAGTATTGAAAATTCCTACTTGCAAATTGTAAATAGTAAACAATGAAAAACGAATAGGAATGCAATCATAGTACTGAAACTTACTCCTGAATGGGGAACGACATAATTTCAGCTCCAATTGCAGGTGCAGGATCTCAACCCATGCAAATTGCAACAACAGGTCCAATTGCAGATGCAAGAACCCAACCTTGCAAAGTTGAAGCAAACATGGGTGTCAGATTTCAACTCTGCAAAGTGCAAGAACACGTCGAACTGCAGGTGCATGATTTCGACCTTGAAAAGTTGAAGCAAACAAGAGCAAGCAACAAACAACAAACCAATGAGAAAGCACCAAGAGGTCCAACTGCAGTTGTAGGACCTCAACTTTGCAAAGTTGAAGCAAACAACAATAAGCAGCATCCAATGAACCAACGAACTAGCGAGCAAGTTGAAACCAGTGAACCAGTAATGTCGTTGGAAAACAATATTTCCTAAATTCATTGCATACAAGATTGTATCAAAAAATTGGAGTAAAATGTATTGTTAAGTAAACATTTAGGGCTATCAGGCCTGTTAAGTAAACATTTAAGGTTGTCTGGCATGTTTAAGGGCCTCACACTATGTAAACATTTAAAAAAGAATGCATTGTGTCATGCGTGTTTAAGTACTTAAAAATGAGTGTCGATGCTCAAAAATTTGGATAGGTAAACGTTTAAATAAAAATAATAAAAATTCAAAAAGAGTGTAGATGATCAAAACTTTGGATATGTTAACATTTAAAACAATGGGAATAATGAAGCTAGAAATAAGACTTCGAATCTATTCTCCAATGAGATGATGACATATAAGGCTTTTTTTATTATATAAAAAATAATGTTGTTAGTTCTCTAGTTGAAACAATAAAGATTATGCATGGAGAAATCCTTCACCTAGTAGCAAGATTTCTGGGCGACAAAACAAACAATGTTGAGCTCTGGAGTCTCCTAAGAGGAATTAAGGTTGCAACTGTAATGTCCTCAAGGCCGAGCCCAGTTGTAAATATGATGTATGAAATGAATTGTAAATATGTGTTATAGGCTGGTGAGCCAAGTTTGTATAAGTCGGTGGGCTTATGTGATTGTTAGGCCAGAGAGCCTAAGGGTTGGAGGACAAGGGCCTGATTTTGTACTTGTATATATGCAAAAACATTTAATAAAATTGTAA
>SNQJ01S0012461.1:19535-43373 GCA_010110895.2 Picea sitchensis
AAAATTCAAAAATATTAATTTAAAAAACTTTAAAAACATTTTAAAAAACATTAAATAAGGAAATATTAAATATATAAGATTCTAATTAATTCACAATCATTTTAATTTCGAATTTATTCAATTCAATCTCAAATTTAATGTCAAAAAGTTTAAAAAAATAGGTTCATTTTAAATAAGGTTTGCGCTTGAGGATTTAGTCTAATAAACCCTTGACACATCCAAATCAAATACCAAGATGGATGGATCTCATCCATAATGACTACTTAGCATGAAATAATGCAAGCAAGCCATATAATTCTATTTTAAACAAAAACATTGAACAGGAAGAGAGTCATCGACTTTCATATTATCATTGATGAAGTTTCCACATAACCAATCCATAGTCATATTATCAGTGATGAAGTTTCCACATAATCAATCCATAGAGACACAGAAAAAAGATAACACAACAATGGTCGAACAAATAACCTTGGTAGAACATTCAATTCAATCTCAAATTTAATGGCAAAAATTTAAAGAATTAGGTTCATTTTAAATAAGGTTTGCCCTTGAGGATTTAGTCTAGTAACCCTGGACACATCCAAATTAAATATCAAGATGGATGGATTTCATCCATAATGACTACTTAGCATGAAGTAATGTAAGCAAGCCATATAAATTTATTTTAAACAAAAACATTGAACAGGAAGAGAGTCATCGACTTTAATATTATCAGTGATGAAGTTTCCACATAACCAATCCATAGAGAAGCAGAGAAACGATAACACAACACTGGTCGAACAAATATAGTGACTGGAACCATTACATACCAAATGAGAAAGATTGCAATCCTGAAATGCATGTCTGGTCTTTCCGCCTGGCTAATTAGCATGGTGCTTATAACTAATCCAATTTAAATTGCTTATCGTTTCTCGTGCTTATGCAATCAAGCTACAGAAGGATTGATTGTAGTTTAAGGCCATAAAACAAATCCCAAACAGTAAATCCACAAACTTCCATGGCCTCCACAAATATGTCCCATAATAGTAGACTGTAAAAGGATTCTCTCCGAACACTAATCATAATTTTGCATTCAATAGAACTAAGAACCATGGGTTTATGGTTGCCCTGTCTCCAATGGTTGGTCTGCTTGCATGGAAAACCTAAAACCTAAATATCATAATTGAAGAAAATCAATTCCAGAACTTTTAAAGTGATAGAGGAAGATCTTACCCCCTCCTACTTGATGGTATGCTGAATTATCCTTCTTTCAAGTTCAATATGTCAATATGTCAGAAACAATAATTGTTTTCTAAGTTGTGCTCTAAATGCATCCAATCAGTGAACTAATAATATTAATTGGATAACCTGAAAATCAGATAACCTAAAAATTATAATCAAGGAAACCAATTACAAAAATTTGAAAAAGACAGAGAAAGGTCTTATCTCGTTCTGCTTGATGGCTTGCTCGGTTAACCTTCATCCCATTCCAATATGTCAGAAACAATAATGGTCCTCTAGCTTGTGCTCCAACAGCAATTCCTCAACAATAGTAATATGAGTACGCCATAATATGAAACGTGAGAAAAAATTATTTATGTTTTTAAATTGAACAGAGGGTTGTTCACACTTCATAAAAAATGAATGCGTGCTCCTAATATGAAAGGTGTGTGGTAATTTTTAAGGTTAAGGTATAATTTTATTTATAAAACTAATTCTTGCCACTAATATGAAATGTAATGTTGGTAATTTATGAGGTTGAGGTATAATTTTATTTATGTTTTTAAATTGAAGGAATAATTAAATAAGGTTAAGTTATAATTTTATTTATTTCTTTATACTCCTAGGGGCATTCCACAGTTCACACACTCCTAGGGGCATTCCACAGTTCACACTTCATAATAAACGAGTGCCCCAATATACTTGGTAATAAGGTTGTGTATTCATGTTTTTATTCATGTGTGCTCTAATATGAAAGATCTAATGAGATAGTAATCATATTATGAGATTAAAATATCATTAATTATAGCCATTTCCAATTTCCAATAATTACACTGTTAACTAACATTTCTTAAATTTTATAAGATTAACTTAACCAACGAATGCGTCAATCGATCGATCGCAATGGCTTCTTATGTCATTTAACTCTTACCTGCACATGATGTGTCAAAATTAAGTAGGCAGAGACAAATAGAGATGAGCATTTAGTTATGGTTGGTTTACTTTATGGCAGTAAGTGGATTCGTTTACTTTATGGCAGTAAGTGGAGCCCAAAAATGTATTCTTCGATTACACCATCTTTTGGAACATTCAAGGAAGGGAGATCGTTCATTGGAGGCACTGACTTCATTCATTTCGACAACACTGTATATATGTTGCCTTGGCCCTTGCCTGTCCAGGGTCCTTTTCTCTGCGTCTTCTTTGAATAAATATGAAATTTTGTTTGTTTATACACATTGTGTAAGTCAAACTGGCAATAAATGCATGCAATCCAATATATCTAACTCACGCACTCCAGTCAAATGGTCAATCCATGCATGAAATCTAATCTGATCTGTGTACCTGTTACCTAGCTGTGGTCGATCAATGCATCCAAGATCCAAATTTCAATCAATACAATGAAGTTCCAATCGATTAATGCATGCATGATGGAAGTTCCAAATTCCAATCATCTTTGCTTAACAACCAATTACAACTCCCACGCTACGGAAATATGATCTCGTTAATATGTTTTTTGATCTATTGCTGCGTCGGAGACTATGTCATAATTTCACTTGCGCGTCAACTTTAATTATATAATGTGGCTAGGTGTTTCAGACTCCAAACACACTCAATTTTCCAGCATGAAACGCCGTAACCAGAATTTGTGCCTCCTTTCGGATGGCGGCCATGACTGACATCCAAGGAATGAAATTGACGGTGATACGAGAGCTGCGTCAGTCAGTGGGGAGATGCGCACCAGAAACCGCCCGTGTAATCCCTGAATTTTTGGGTCGAATGAACAAAAAACAGAGCGCCAACCCACCGCCGATCCCACCCAAAGAATCGATGGACCGCCCAATATCGTCGATAATTACGTTGAAAGGGCATATATCTATTTACAATGGACAGAATTAATGATCTTTTAATCTTATTTAACCTTAAACCTTAATCTGATGGTTACTCATTCAAGATGCTGACATATTCTTAGTCGTCCTCCAAAATCAATGAGCCAGATTTATTGCTCATAACTTCCTTGCATTTATTTATGACCTGTTAACATGTTTACTTTTTTACATTTACCTAAAAATACTTAAAAAATTACTGTGAGCAATATATAATTGACACTTTCAAATGATTAAGAATATAATTGACATATTCAAAAGATTAATATGTATGCATGCCACGTTTATATCACTCGACAGTTTTTATGTTACAGCACCATTCATTTTTTATCCCACAACAGTGAACACGATTTTATGAATGTGAAGAGTTGGATGTGAAGCGGCGGGCGTAATGATAACAGTTATAATATCTGGACAGGTTTCAGTTGCGGCGGGCGGAGAGTCGTGGAGTGTCGGTTGGAATACTTGGAATGCGAACGGTGGAATGGCCTGAGGCATGCGTTTCCAGGTGGACAAAGATGGGTTACAATTTAAATTCGTGGAGAGTCGTGGAGTTCCGGTTGCATTTCAATTTCAATTCGTGGTTTTTCGTTAATTAATTTTTCAGTGGTTGATATCCCAGGCGAGCTCAGTAGAAGAACTAACCTTCGAGGCGATCAGTTAGTTCGACCTAGAAATTCAATGGCGACGAAGATATGGATGTTCTCTGCGTTCATATTTTGTCGGCCCCGCCCTGTCGGGTTTTCTTGCAGTGAAATCTCGATGGATCGTGGACGAAACTGGAGGCACGAGGGTGAAGCTCGCCTGCGTGAATTGGGTGTCGCATGTGCAGCCCATGGTGACGGAGGGGCTGAGCAGGCAGCCATTGAAATACATTACGAGCACCATTGTTTCCCAGGGATTCAACTGCGTGTGCCTGACGTGGCCCACGTTCATGGTCACTAACCCTGCGAATCGAAACCTGACGGTTCAAGGTTCTCTGAATTCGCTCAATCTGATCGACGCAGCGGCTGCAATGGCCGTCATCAACCCCGAGTTTCTGGACCTGACGCTCATGGATGCCTATAAGCGAGTGGTTGCGGGGCTGATGGATCTGGATTCATTTTTTCTTAGTTTTAAAGGTTAACTTTGAATCGATTTAGAAAAGCAGCAAAATATGAAAGAAATTGAAACACAGATATAATTTTTTTTTGTAATTTTATATAGTTGGATTTTGGTGAAAAAAGTTATTTTATATAATTTTTATATAATTGTTAGCAAACTTCAAATCAAAATGTCTTGAGACTTTTTTAGCATGCTAAATCTATTTCTATATCCAAAAATGAATTCTGAACAACAAAAAATAATAATTCAGAAAACCTTGAACCGTCAGGTTTCGATTCGCAGGGTTAGTGACCATGAACGTGGCCCACGTGAGGCGCACGCAGTTGAATCCCTGGGAAACAATGGTGCTCGTAATATATTTCAATGGCTGCCTGCTCAGCCCCTCCGTCACCATGGGCTGCAAATGAGACACCCTGTTCACGCAGGCGAGCTTCACCCTCGTGCCTCCAGTTTCGTCCACGATCCATCGAGATTTCACTGCAAGAAAACCCGACAGGGCGGGGCCGACAAAACACAACAAAAATATGAACGCAGAGAACATCCATATCTTCGTCGCCATTGAATTTCGAGGTCGAACTAACTGATCGCCTCGAAGGTTAGTTCTTCTACTGAGCTCGCCTGGGACCTCAAAAGTTTCCACCGAATCTCCAGACGTCAGTTTACCTTTCTCTCGAATCAAATTCACAGCAGTGGGAACCTTTTCTTTTAATGGAATTCTATAAATGAGCAACATCCATACGCCGATTCCATATCATATACGCCCATCACTCTGATATTAAATAGTATACATCCATGATACGCCCAATATAAGCCGATTTATCCCATATATGATAGAATGAGATATATCATTAAATTATATACATCCATCATACGCCCGTATAATGGGATATATCATTAAATTGTATACATCCATCACAAGCCGATATCATTCATATATGATTTGATGGATGGGCGTATTCCATATCCATCAAATTGTATACATTGATCGGCTTATAATTTATAATGATGATATTAAATTATAAATTCCAATTTAAGTAAAAATACGCCGACTTCAATTATTTGTATAAGAATGATGATATATATAATTTAAGTTAGAATGATGATATATATAATTTAAGTTAGAATGATGATATTCAACCATAAGAATAAGGTTTGAGATTTTTTATAAGCTATAAGGATGTTAAAGCAACCACAAATAACAAATGGACATTTTTATTTCCACCTCCACTACCCTAATGAAACCAAATATTGTTTGTATCTTGTGCTTTAATATGTGATGATTACATATCAAATATCGTTTGTTTAATTAAGATATATTGATGTTAAACACATTTAACAATGTCATCTATGGTTAGGTAATGTTTCTATATGGACAAATCATGATATCATATGCTTATTTTTTTTTTAATGTGTTGTTATTTTAATGCGATGATTATCTACATATTATTATTTATTGGATATTGATGTAAAAACACTTATCATAAGTTCTTATTATATTTTAAGTGATTAACTTAATATTCATTTAAGTGATAACAAATAAAAAATATTATTTTTAATAATTATTAATATATAATTAAATATTTTAAAGAAATTAAAAAATTTGTTAAACTAAAAAATAATCACATTCAATGTAAGAAATAATTTAACATTGTGTTTTCTCGTAATTTTGCATAGTATAATTTTTATAGCATGTATTTGGTTATGTCTCGGTTAGGGTTTTAATAATATTATGTAGGTTTTAATGCAGATATGATTTATGAATCTGCATTAAAGTTTTAAGTTTTATATGTGTATGAAAGGTTTGTGTTATAATATGGAAATTATGTATTTGAATTGTTTTTTACTAATTTGTATTTTTACCATACATTTTATGGAAAAGTATAAATCATTTTACACAAAGTAAAAGATTCAATTCCATACATCTCATTGTGCCTAACATTTCCCAACGTCGCACTGTGACGGACATTTCCCTATGTCTCGATGTGACGAACTTTTGGAACTTCGCAATTTGACAATAAATTATTGATGTCACATTATAATGACCATTTTCTCAACATCGCAAAAGTAAAAGATGATTCTACACTATGTCAATTGTTTCCCAATGTCGCATTGTGACAATCATTTCCCATCGTCACAATGTGACGATCATTTCCCTTTTGTTATCAACGTCCTTAGGAAAAATATAAATCATTCTCTATAAAGTAAAACATGATTCCATACATTTCATTGTGACTAACATTTCCCAACGTCGCACTTCGAT
The DNA here is from genome assembly GCA_010110895.2 of Picea sitchensis. Lineage (NCBI taxonomy): Eukaryota > Viridiplantae > Streptophyta > Pinopsida > Pinales > Pinaceae > Picea > Picea sitchensis. The sequence goes on from SNQJ01S0012461.1 coordinate 25,983, forward strand.
GAACATTTCCCAATGTCGCGTTATGACATTTTCAAATGTCACAACGTGACAAAAAATTCCTGACGCCGCATTCTGATGACCATTTTTCCAACGTTGAAAAATTAAAAGATGATTCTACAATGTGTTAACTATTTCCAAACATTGCATTATGGATGAACATTTCCATATGTCAGATTGTGACGAACATTTCCCAACGTCGCAATGTGACGTCCATTTCCCAATGTCGCATTTTGACAAACATTTCCCGACGTCGCACTATAACGTCCATTTTCCAACCTCTGAACAGTAAAATATGATTCTAAAATGTCTGGAGCGTTTCTAAACATTGCATTATGATGAATATTTCCCAACGTTGCATTTTTACGAACATTTTCTAACGTCAAAATGTGATGACCTTTTGCCATTGTCGCATTGTGATGAACATTTCCTATTGTTTCCATATGACACAGATTTCCCAGTGTGTCAATCATCGTCACAATGTAATACCATTATTAATATAATACCATTATTAATGTAAGGTATTACAGTGCAAGGTCAGACGCGATGTGGTAAATGTCATTTTCGTATCCTTAGAAAAATATATAAAATCATTGTCTAAAAAGAAGTAAGACATGATTCCATACATCATTGTGACTAACATTTTCCAAACGTGTGATTATTGGCGAACACTTCAGATGTCGCGATGTGATGAACGACGACCTTCGCAATGTGACAAAAAATTGGCTACATTCTAGCGACCATTTTACTATGTTCGCCAAAGTGAATGATTCTACAACTACGTGTCAAGTGTTTCCAAACATTACGTTATGATGAACATTTCCCATAGCATTGTAGAACATTCTAATAATAGCATTGTCGCGAACATTTCCCATCGTCACATGTGATGAACATTTCCCTTTGTCATAATGTGCCAGGAAAATATAAATCATTCTCTATAAAGTGAAACATGATTCCATACATCTCATTGTGACTAACGTTTCCCCAGCGTCGCACTCCGTGAACATTTCCCAATGTCCGATGTGACAAACATTTAAATAATACATGTGACAAAAGTTCATGACACAACATTGATGACCATTTTCCCAAGGTCCCAGCATTAAAATATGATTCAAATATTGTCACGCATTTCCAAACATTGCATTTTGATGGTTTTATTTCTGCTCGTCACATTGTGAACATTTCAATACATTAATTTGTTTGTGAATATATAAATATATTAACTATATAATTATATTTAAAGCATTAATACCAACCAATATAAATTATTTTGTAATGTTTAATGCTTTATTAATGTATTAATTAACAATACTTTATTAATATATTTTTTCATAATTTAAAATATTTTATTAATACATTAATTTATTAATAATTTATTAATGTATTTTTCATGGATTATTTATGTTAAAAAAAAAAAAAAAAAAAAAAAAAAAAAAAAAAAAAAAAAAAAAACTATATTATATTTAAACACATTAATACTAACTTAATATAAATTAAATATTTTGTAATGTTTTAATGTATTAATGTATTAATTAACAATACTTTATTAATGTATTTTTCGCAATTTAAAAAATATTTTATTAATACATTAATTTATTAATAATTTATTAATGTATTTTTTTTTTTTTTTTTTTTTTTTTTTTTTTTTTTTTTTTTTTTTTTTTTTTTTTAATAATATATTATATTTAAACATTAATACTAACTTAATATAAATTAAATATTTTGTAATGTTTTAATGCTTTATTAATGTATTAATTAACAATACTTGTTAATGTATTTTTGAAATTTAAAAATATTTTATTAATACATTAATTTATTAATGTATTTTTCATAATGTAATTTTTTGTGATACATTAATTTATTAATGAAGAATATATAAATATAGTAACTATATATTATATTTAAACACACTAATACTAATTTAATATACTATTATAATTATAATACTAACTTAATAAACTACTATAATTTGTACTTAATGTGACTTTGTTAGTGCTTTACAATGCATTAATTAATAATCTATGGCTCTCAATGTTATAAAATCTTTTAACATTATAATAATGAGTTAATATATTATTATGTATTAATTTAGTGTTATATTAAAGTATTGTATTCATATTTTATTAATGTATCATTATCTTATTAATTAATAAGATACTTTATTATTGTATAAATATTTTATTAATGAATTAGGACTTTAATATAATAATTTAATGGTTTTTTCATTACTTTAATACTTTTTAGTATGTAATAATTGTATTACTTTATTATTATATAAATAATAAAAAAAAAAAAAAAAAAAAAAAAAAATGTATTACTTTAACATTAATACATTATTAATATTATATTAATACATTAATAGAGTTAGATGTAATACATTATTAAAGTTTGAGTTAATATATTATTATAATTTATTAAGTAATGCATTTATTGTTGTTTTATTAATAAGTTTATAATAATGAGTTAATACATTATTATAATGTATTATTAATATATTAATATTTTCATAATATATTTATATTTTTAATGTATTTAATCCATGTGTTTTAATATCAATGTTTATGTTTTATGTGAATTTAATATATTAAAGTGTGTGTGTTTTACTAATGTGTGTATTGCTAATGTGTTAATGTATTAAAGTGTTAATAATGCTTTACTAATGTATTAATTATTAATGTCCATATTGCAGCAATTTAATGTGTTAAATGCATTAATGTAATAAATGTATTAATACTTTGTAATGTATTAAATGCATTAATGTATTTAATGCATTAATTTATTTAATGTATTAAATGCAATATTAATATAATGCATTAATTTATTAGGTAATGCATTTGTTAGTGTTTTATTAATCAATTTATAATAATGAGGTTATGTTAATACATTATTATAATGTATTATTAATATATTAATACTTTCATATGTTGATGCTTTTTTAATGTATTAATTCATATTAATGTTTTAATATCAATATTTATGTTTTTATTTATAAAATATTTAATACATTAATGTAGATGTGATTTAAAGGAATTTAATATATTAAGATATTAATAATGCTTTACTAATGTATTAATGTATTAATGTGATTTCTAACTAATGTATTAATGTATTAATAACGATTTCCTAATATATTAATGTATTAATAATGTTTTACAAAATGTATTAATACATTAATGTGTTAATAATGTTTTACTAATATATTAGTTATTAATAATTCTTTAATATATTAATAATGCTTTAATGTGTTAATGTATTAATGAATTAACGTATTTATGGATTAATGTATTAAATGCATTAATGTATTAAATGTATTAAATGCATTAATGAATTTAATATATTTAATGTATTTAATACATTAATGTATTAATATAGTAATGTTATATATTAATTTAATTATTGTATCATCAATACATCACATTATACATTAAGGTATTGATAATTAAATTTATACATTACATTAAGGTATTAATTAATCAATACATTAATACTTAAATATATAATGTAAAAATTAATTAATAAATAAATTATGTAATTATATATTAATGGTTGTTTCTCACACAGGTCGGCCGTCAACTAGCAACAACCACTTTATAAAAGTGGTTGATATACGTCGATCGATGTCATTAATTTTAAAAGGTGGAAAATGACGTCGATCGACGTATATCAACCACTTTTATAAAGTGGTTGTTGCTAGTTAATTATTCACTATCTATGTGTTTGCTACTGTAAATTCCGTTCTAATGTTTTCCACATTTTCCCGTCCATTGGCTTTATTCACACTTTTAAAGAATTCAGATATAAAATATTTTTGATCTTTGTACAAATTGGGCGTAGTCCATCATAGGCCATTGTAATTATCTATCTAAGAACTTGTTTAATGTGGATAACGTAACTAATGAAAATAGTTTTGAAACATTGGTATCCTAACCCATGAACATAGTTTTGAAACATGGGCTTGAAAACAAATAAAAAACATGTGTAGACAATAAAAATTGAGATCTAAATTATGCACTGCAAATATGGTTTTCTCAATAAAAATGTATTTTATGGTCCTCAATTATGCACTCCAAATACGTTGTTCTTTTGCAGCAAAGGCGTAGATAGAATATCTATTGAATTTTGATATATGATTGTTAAGGAGTTAGGATTGTTGACTAATCCGGGTCAATGGATTAGTGTTATATACTTGAATAGATCAACAAATATACTTCGGAAATAAACAATAATAAACCCCAAAACATTCACCAAGATATGGAACATGAGAAATAGAGAAAACCCTTGAGGTAGGGAAACACCATACAATGGATCCTATTATGGAAGGGATCATCTCTTGTTCACTTGCCTCTTCGAGAGGGAATCCTTCTATTGAACTATTGCTCTGAATACAATACTTGTCAACTTGTTTCATTACATTTATTGAACCCCTTTATATAGTACTACCAACCACCTAAGAACATTCTATAGGTGGAAGGCCTCAAAATCATAACAAGAATATGCTTCTTGACTATATTCATCCCTGATGGCATGCATAATATACATTCCTTGTATTGCAATGTTGAGGTCTTGAAAATATTTCTCATGAGTATTTTGCATTTCAACTTTGATTTCTTGAAATTGTGTCTTGATGGATTCCATGATTCGAGAGAGAATATCCATTGGAAATATTACATATAAGATACCAAAAGAAATATCTTAAAATTATCTATTCAATGGCGCTAATTTAGTAACAACTTGAACACTGTGTGAAAAGTAATGAGCTCTACAGTCCCACCGCCATCACAAAGGCCCTAAAAAATGGATGGTTTTGAATACCTTACATTGAATGGCCTCCACTATTATCATTATGGGCTCTCTGAGCCCCCCACTACATCTCTAGATACAATAAACAATAAAGATTGATGATGAATAAAGAATTAGAGGTGCAACTTTAAATAGGTTGTTGGTTTTCCCAATTTGGGTTTCCAACTTAAAATCTCTCTCTAATGTGTGTGTGTGGGTGTCATTGTGTCTTTTCTATTTTTATTAAGAATCTATTTGCAGTAATTAATTGTACAAGGTCAAAGTCTACATTTGGTATCAGAGCAGTTATTGGCTTCAGGGAAACACCTGTGGTTAGGGGTTTGTATCGAGTCTATGATAAACCTTATTACAATGGGAGATTTGCAGTATCGAACCTTCAGGTGAAAATAAATGGCAAGCAATTCAAAAATAGAGATTGAGAAATTTAATGGGAAAAATTTTGAGCTATGGAATATATGTTGGTGGAAAAATATCACAATCCAGTTGTATCTCTCATATTTAGTATTATTGAATGTTTCGTGAGAAGATACAACGAAGGCATTATAGGATAAGTTAGGGGCTTTGTATCAGTCGAAGTTTGGTAAACAAATTGTTCTTGCGAAAGAAGTTGTATAACGTGAGGAAGAAATATGGAGACTCAATGGCAGAGCATATGAATGATTTTAATATTGTGGTAAGTCAACTATTATCTATGGATATTAATATTTTTGATGAAGATAAGTGTATCAATATATTTTTCTCTTTACCAGGATAGTGGGATAGTCTAGCTGTGGCCATAGGTAGTAATGCAATTACTTTAAGCTTCGATAATGTGGTCTCATACTTGTTGTTGGAGAATATGAGGCATAATAACATGGAAGGGAAAAGCACATATGCCTTATTTGCAAGAGGACACTGCCACAAAATGCATATATCTAAGTCCTCAAGTTGGAGATCTGAATCTAGGGGGAAGCTATAAATCTCCCAAAAAATTTGTGGAAAAGATGGGCACTACAAGAAACTATGTAGATCGAAAAGTGTTGAGAGATGATTCTCCTTCTATAAAAGAAGGAACCTATAGTTCATTGACTTCATAATAGTTTTCCATTTAACTATATTTGTTCCACATATAAAACTCAAAATTTTATTTTTCATATAATAAAAAAGCTTATTATTTGTAATATGATTGTAGAATAGACTCAAAATCTTATGCATGCTTAGTTATTTCCAATGTTTTATTTTTCCTTTGTTACCAATGTTTTATTTTTATAACCAAAATTTGCTTTGATACAATGTAATTTTTCAATAAAGGATAACTTAAAGTTTTCACTTAATGCAATTCAATTTTACTTTAGTGAAACTGTTTTTCTTTAAATATTCTATAATATCATAGTGTGGCAAATGATCAGTCTTAAATAAAATGACAATCACTAAAATAAAAATCGCTTTGTCATTCACCGCCTTCCATAATTCACCAGATGCACAATCTCACTGCTTTCCATAGATGCACAATCTCTTTATTTGCTTGATATTCACTACCTTTCATATATCCTTTGATACTCATCGCCTTCCATAGTTTCTTGTTATTCAACGCTTTCCATAGATTCTGTTTGTTTCCAATATACAATTGTTTGCATAATAGAGGTTGATTGCTTTTCTTTTATCCTAAACATAGTGTTCATTTCTCACGCCTACTTGCAATATACAATTAATTGCATAACAGAAGAAATCGACATTTTATACCACTGGCTCTTTCCACTGCAACAATAAGAAGTTGGATGGTCTATCCACTAATGGTTCAAAGTGAACGTCCATTTTGGAGGATTAACGAACGAATGAGTCAATGATTGATTTTTATGTAATTTAACTTCTTACCGACACATGATGTGTCAAAATTATGTAGACAACGACAGATAGACAGGAGCATTTAGTTATGGTTGGTTTACTTTATGGAAGTAAGTGTAGCACATCAACACATTCTTTGATTACACAATATTTTGGAACATGCAAGGAAGGGATATTCTTCACTGTAGGCACCGGCTTCATTCATTTCGCCAATAGTGTATATATGTTTCCTTGGCCCTTGCCTGTTCGAGGTTCTTTTCTCTGCGTCTTTTTTGAATAAATATGAAATCTAGTTTGTTTATACAGATTTTATAAGCTAAACTGTCAAATAGTCACGAGGGATAGTTCGATTGGCGAGAACGCGCACACTCTTTTAGGTTGGGGAGAGGTAACGAGTTCAAGTTTGACTACGAGTCCCTCGGGCTGTTGCTTTCCACTCTTATATAATCCACTATATGAGGAAGTATCGAGATGGATTCCCAGCAGATTAATTTTCATTGGAAAAAAAAGCCAAACTATCAATAAATGCATGCAATCCAATCTATATACTTCATGCACTCCATCCGAAAGGTTAATAAATGCATGCAGTCTAATCCGATATGAGTACCTACTACCCCGCTGCGGTCGATCAATGCATCCAAGTTCCAAATTTCAATCATTGCAATGAAGTTTTCATCGATTAATGCATGGATGATGGAAGTTCCAAATTGCAATCATCTTTGCTTGACAACCAAGTTAGAACTCCTACCACTCCTATGCTACGGAAATATGATCTCGTTAACATGACTTTCAATATATTCCTACGTTAAGGCGTTCTTAAGGGGACGGTTCCCCTCGGATCTTCTTCGGCTATCCAGAGCCACTTAAATGTCTGCATGTGTCATCTAATGTTTTATCTTATCCTAAACTTATGACACTTATACTCCTCTTCTCCAAACCATGTCCCTCTATCGAGGCTTTTATCACTGAGCATTTCCCCCTTAGAGGACCATCCTTGCAGTTCTCCAACACAACACTGAAGTTTCAAACAATTTCACTTCTTGGATTTAAGGAGACAAATAGATTCTTGAAAATCTATCCTGTCGGGGAGAATCAAAACGATCCAAGTTCCCAGAATCCTCATATTTGTGCTTCAGTTTCAATTTTTTTTTCTTATTGGGATACTTTTTCAGAGCTTTTCTTTTACAGGTATGGTATCTGGGCCTTCTTTATTTCACTGTAAGAATACAAATGTCGTTTTCTTTGGAAGAATTTCCGTTGCTTCCGTTTAAATTTATTTTTTTAATCCCACAAATACATGTGCATATATGTAAAAACCGAGTAGACACCCTCTAACAAAATGTGCTTTTTCCCCTACATATACAAAGAGAATCATTGGCTGGCTTTAATTGGTCATTATTTTGCACAAAGAGGAGTTGACCTCTGCAATCGTAGACCTCCCTCGAATTTGATTCACTGGCCGCCGCTATTGCCTCAACTTGCACCGGTTGTTGTTGCCAGTGCTTCAACTTTCCCTCAATTACCATTCCCTTTATCTCTATTAAAGAGGTAAATAATAAAGATTAACCCTTTAACTCTAAAGTGAGAAAGCAATTTCCAATAAAATATTCGTTCTTGTTATCGACCTCTTACATTTTTACATATTCGTTCTCGCTATCGACCTCCTAAACACCCTCTTACTCTTTCGGTGATTTCTGTGGAGAACTCTTATTTGGGTGATCAACCCCATCTACCTATTCACCTATCATGTAAGATGGATCCTATTAAAAAAAAGGTTTAGATGCGAGCCTGTGTCTAAAAAGAAGTTTCAATGTGAATGACAGCTTGCCTCCAAAATGTCTATTTCCCATCTCTGCTATTGATTCTCTATACGCTAACAAAAATTGAAAGTTAATCAAGATACACAAATAATACTCAAAATCTCTTTACTTAAAATAGATATATTTTCGTAAATAGAGAACTGTTTTTTTGGAAGGAGACGAATATCCCACAACCACCCACGAACCCATAATATATAAATAGCCATGGGGTAAAATTATTTTCTTTACAATTAATCATGTTCTTAAGAATTTGAATGGAATGACACTTTGGTATAAAAGTTTTCAAGATTTTGAATGGAATGAGAGTTTGGTACTTAATGGTGAGACCATTTAGTATGTGATATCTCTTAAAGTTTTCTAAATCATTCTTAAGATTTTGAATAGAATGAGAGTTAGTTACATAATGGTGAGGCTATTTATTATTTGATATCTGATAACTTTTTCTAAATTATTATGGGTATGTTATTTGATATATGATATACATTTTAAATTAAAATCTCAACTAGTTTATATATTGTGTAGATTAATATGTTTAATTAGATAGTTTATACATTATGTAGATTAACATATTTAATTAAATTTTTAGTATTAATATATTTTATTTTAAAACTTAAATCAATAAATTATAATATTTAATTTGTTTTATATATTTATAAATTATAATAATAATAAATTTTTAAAATATATTTAAATATTATAATTTATTATAATTTTTAATAAAAATTAAAATCATAAAATACATTTAATAAATAATACCTAAACTCTTAAAAATCGGTCAATTTTAACCTCCATTATTATAAAATTTCACTTAACTCGTTGAAGAGGACACCCTCTAACTACTTAACTATGTGTGGTTAGAAAAATTCCGTTTTGCATCATCCATAATAACTATATCCCAACAGAAACGACTCCATTGGAGTGTTGTAGATGATCTCAACAATGTGTTGGCTCTATAGAAAATAAATGGATGAAATTTGAGAAAATGAATGAATGGTTGAGAGAACAAATCACCCTTGAATGCATGCATGGACAACTGTCAATGAAGGAAGCCTATGGGTCAATTAATCACTTAAATTATTTACTTTCACCACTTAAAATTAATAATTTAAAATGCAGATATAATATATTTATATTTTATTGAAGTTTGATATTATTATCTTCATTATAAGACAATTATCTTAAAGTTTAAGATACACTTTCATAAATAAAATTAATAAAACATTTAAATTTAGTGATGATATTTGAAATTGTTTTTCAAATTAATATAGTTTGAAAATAAATAAGTTTTAATATATGGGTAGTAAATTGTTCTATATGATATCTTCAAATCCTCTGTATTTTTTGTTGTATATTTGGAAAATGTTTTAGGATGTTTCACATTCCAAATATGTTATACTAATTCATTCACTATTTTCACTTGATTTGATTTCATTCTAAATATGTTGTTCATCAATTATGTTTTCAAGCATGGATATATTTGATTTGATTTCATACCATTATATTATAATATAAAAAAAATAAAAAAAAATTCTCTCATTCTCTAACCTATCTACCTTCTAGATTACACTTATTTGATTTCATACCATCACATTAAACTTTTCTCTCATTCCCTAACATATCCACCTTCTAATTCTCTAAAATATCTACATTCTATTTTTTTTCAACCTTCCCTTTCCCCACTTAAAAGGTATGCTAGTTATATAATTATGCTAGTAATAAGAATATGTGGCTAGGTGTTTCAGAGTCCACATAAACTCAATTTCCCTAGGATGAAACGTCGTAACCAGAATTCGAGCCTCCTTTCGGATGGCGGCCATGAGTGACATCCACGGAATGAAATTGACGGTGATACGGGGGCTGCGTCCGTCAGTGGGAGACGCGCACAGAAACCGCTTGTGTTGTCACTGAATTTGTGGGACGAAAGAACAAAAAGCGGAGAGCCAACCCACCACCGATCCCACCCAAAGAACCGGTGGACCGCCCAATACCGCTGGTAGCTAATTATTCACTATCTATGTGTTGCTTACGGTAAATTCCGTTCTCATGTTTTCCACCTTTTCCCGTCCGTTGGCTTTTTTCACACTTTTTAAAAAATTCAGATATAAGAGATTTTTGATCTTGTACAAATTGTGCGTAGTCCATCATAGGCCATTATAATGATCTATCTAATACCTTGTTTAATGTGGGTAACATAACCCATGAACATAGTTTTGAAACATAGGTATCCTAACCCATGAACATAGTTTTGAAGCATTGGTTTCAAAACAAATGCAAAAAAAATGTCTAGACATAAAAAATTCAGTTTGTAAGTTTGTTTGGCTCTTATACAAAATGGGCATACTCCAATACAGGGAATTATAATTATCTATGAAATAACTTGTTTAATGTTGTAATTATAATTCATGAAAATAGTTTATTATATCGAACATCAAAATAGGATGTTGTGAATGCTCATTGTTTTAGGAAGTTGCAAAAAGTGTAATATGTATTCGTATGATTGATTATTATTTTTTTCTCAATGATAGAGAGGGGTTATATATGATTTTGTTTTGGAATGAGTTTTGGTTACATCATAATTATAATTTGAAGAGTTTTTTTTACAAGAAGATTATTGTTATTTTTAGATAAATGTTATGCTTTATTTTAATATATATTGGGAAATATTTATATTATAAAAAAGAGTTGAAGTTGAGGTTAGTAGCGAGATATACAAAAGTAGATTGTCTGTTATAGTGATACTATTCAAAATTCCTTGTAAGTGCTTCTATATTGACTAATTATAGAATCAAGCAAAATGTGCAATAGAGTACAAAAATAAAGACTTCTGACATAATGAGAATGTGTTAAACATAATATGACTTCCTAGAACTTAAAGATCAAAAGTGACATCCAAAATCGTGTTTTCCCTGTCAAGATTCTCTTTGAATGCAATAGGCAAGTGCATATGCTTCTATTGAGGGTCGACCTAGTTGATTGGGGGCAATTTTAGGTGTGTCCATGGAAGACTCTCATTTGGGTCGACTTATAAGCTTCGCAAAAAATGAAACGTGATTTCAACCACAAAATTGACATTATTATGGGAATGCTTCTCTAGTAGAAGACTCAGTTGGACATCTTGGAGGAACAATAAAGGAATTGCACAGACATTTGTATACATTCCATTACTTAATATATATAGGTAATTTGTATAAATATTCACCCAAATGAAGTGATAGCCATCAGAACTAACCATGCCCATGCACAGAAGCAGGAGGCCAATGTGACATCATGGTGGTGTCATAAAGTTGTAGAAATGTGGGACAATATGATGGGGAGGTCAATGATGGCATCGAGTGAGGGACTAGGGAAGGGAACCGTGGATTTGGTTGTGGGAAATTATGAGTGCAATTAAATTGGGAGGTTCTCTATTAAGAGGTGGTACATAACTCTCAGCAAGGAGCGAGACAAACCTTCGAGAAGTAAATTTGGAGAGTACCTTGAGGCATTATTCTGAGATGAGGAGAGGAGAAAGCATTATGTTTATGATGACACTATCATGGTTGTCTTTAACTAGAAGGTGGTGAACCTGCAAGGGAACCTTTGATGAGTCTTGGATTCAATAGAAGGTAGGGATCTGGTATGAGAGGGTAATCTAGGCGAGCTAGTCAGGTTGGAGCGATGAGGTGGCACATAAATTTAACATGATAGGTAAGATATAGAGGAGGGAATTGCGTTTTTTCATGGGTGGGAATTGTCCAGTGAGGAGAATCATGTCCGGTGGTTAGTGGGGCATGGATAGTTTCTGGCTAGGGACTCTGGCAAGCAGGGGAGAGAAAGTTGCAGGGGGGAGAAGAAGACCAAAGTGTCTTCATCCCAGGGTTTGGTAGCTAACATGAGTTTATTCCGCGAGGCAAGAAACCAGTACCGAGAATTGTGCTATGAAGATGAAAAAGGGAAGTTGAGGAAGTAGAGGAGGTGGTTTGGGCCCAGAGACTTGCCACTTTCGTCAACGAGATCTTGGAGGAGGTGCAAGATTGGGTAGATTATCATTTCTACTCAAGCACGAGAGATACCAATGTAATGCCACCAAAATCCCAATATTTAATTTTTTAAAGGTGATACTTTGTTAATATATACTCTTTAATTATACTTAGAATTTATGTTGTAAAATATACATTTTTCCTTTCCGCGAACCATTATTTGAATTTCTTATCTAATGGTCATGGTATTACCATGACATGTTAAAATCTTGTTGGGGACATTATGCACTACTGCCGACATTCTACGTGACACAATTTCGCAAGTCTCCTTATTTGATTATTTGAAGGTATTATTTCTCCAAAACTCTCTCTTTCCTTTTTCCAGTTACACTTATTTTCATAAAATCTTATTGTAATACTCCTCGTTATATGTGTGAAAGGTTATGGACTTTCCAACTATACCATACCTATATGATTTGGAGAATACATTTATCCTAGGTAATTGATATCATATGCATTATTTTCCTTTTATATATATATAACTAATCCATTAGTTATTATCTTCTTTACCATGGATAGGTATTTAAACTTTTAAAATTGCAATGGTTTGTTATCTAGAGTTTTATTATACCTTTTACAAATTGTTCCCTAACGATTTGTTTATCCAAAACGTTGTTATAGTGTCAATACTCTACTTAGATTATATGTTAAGATCTTTGATACGAATTCAACCTCTCATCAAATCTCGTGGATCTGATACCTCTACGATACCCTACCAAGCTTACTATACAGCTGTAGATTGAATATGTTACTTACCTGTTACATGTACTGGCATTTATTATTAACTATGCGTAGACTCAGAGTTTGATGATTGGTTATCTCTGAGGTTCGGGTTTACAAGGCCATGTATTGGCGCCACTTAAATGTTACTGATAGTACTACTCTATCAGTATCTCAAAATTTCAATACGATGTGAATGCTTAGTCTTGTTCGTTGTTCCCTTGTTATGAAAGGTTGGAGGAGCGAGAGCTTCATTCTTTTCTCTCTGGCCATGAGGGTTTCCGAAGGCATTTCATTCCTAGCCCAAGAAATCAAGCTCGCTTCAAACCAAAACGATACCAATGGTTGTAATGGTAAGATCACTTTCATTCTTAATGTCACCACTGTTCAAGATTACCATATTTTACAAGTCTATCATTTTTCGCTTGATCTGAAGTTAAAATGGATATTCATTAAAACACTTGAATGATGCATAATTCCTCTGATGTTCAAGATGGAGTTTTCACATGGTATACGAGCCAATCTAAATCCATCTAAAATCTGAATCGATCTTGAACATTAACTCCAGCTCTATCAGGAGCCAAAAGGGATTAAATCCAACTAGGTCGACCCTCAATAGAATCCCTTTTTGATCCAACCCCGTCTATCTGACCCACCTTGGGATTCGATCGCTTGACCAAGTGAAACCACAAGGACCGAAAGAGTGAGTGTTCATTTTCGGACCCATGGTAACAACAGAAGAGAATTCCTGCAATCATGGGATGACGAGGGCGTATGGGTTTAATGTCCATCTCCCGTGTGGTATTTGATTTGTAGAATGAGGGAGGCTAAGCTTCAACAACCTTGTAAACAATTCATCCTTCCATTCCAAATCCTCTTTGGCACCGTGTTTTTGAAAATTCTCAGTGGCATTTTCGTGTCTGTCCCTAATGGAGTATTTTACTTGTTCTCCCATGCTTACATATTCATTATGGTATGTCCTGTAATTTAATTATTACAAAGAGCAAGGGACTGTTGTCCAACGCCCATAATTTATATTCAGTTAATCTTCAAGAAATAAGAAAAGAAACAAATGATGCATGGAGTGACTGGTTGTTTATGATCGATTAATCCATGATCTCTGTACATCAAAACTTGATGGCTGTTTCTGATCAGTGAATACCTGAGCACTAACCATTTTATTTTTGTTTCCTCACTTTATGTCCATCAATTTTATTTTTGTTTCCTCACTTTATGTCCATCTGTCCCCTCTCATATTTTAAAACCAGAATCTCCATTACAAAACAACCACAACCTTTATATTATCATTTATTGCTACAATGCGATCCCATCCCATTTTCAACATTCTTTATTTTGTCTCCACGACCCTGCCCATGGGGATTGCCACTAAACCATACTCCCTGTTACATACAGTTTAATTTGCCCTCAACTGTTATCTCCTTCCTAACCTATGGAATTGAATTTACTAAAAAAATAAAAACAATAATGGATATGGAATTTGCTTCTTACACAAAATGCATTACACCATCAACAATCCACAAATGTAGAGTTGATAAATACATGCATTTGCATTGGGTAATAACCCATATTTAAGTAACGGAAAACATTGTTTTATGGTTGTTTTTTTAATTTAACATACAAGTAATAGATGTTTCTTTCGTAACTTTTGTGAAAACCACATAACTTTCCTCGAATCATATTATCAACTTTAACTTTCATTTTTATATTTTACAATTTCCACTTTTCCAATAGTCTAAAACATCATTTCAACAAGTGATTTGATTTTAAGTTGAATGCATCTTTTTTATATTTTACAAATTGCAATTTCCAAAAATGCAAAACAACATTTATTTACCTCACATCACATTGCATGCTTGAGAAACAAACATTTTCTTTGGAAACAAGCAAGATAATTTATTACATTAATTTATACCATTTCAAATTTAATTTTACAATTTCGATCACATAAAAAGTACATTTTTTTATACAAGTGCATGGAAATATGGAGTTGACATACAAGTATAATAAAACCCTTAAGCATAACTATATGGAGTGTTCTCATATTTGATTTTGTCAAATTTTCTAGTCACTTCCTTTATCATTTTCTTTTGGTTTGATTGGTTTAAAACACTGATTAAATGAACTAATCATTGGGAAAAACATTCAACACGTAATATTGGAAGAAAATTTCAAAGTTTCGGTGAAATAAACAATGAAAGTAAGCCGACCAAAAATTTATTAACTCAAAGATTTGGAGGCTAACAATACATAGAAAAGCACATATACATAGAAAAACAATTAGCATCATAATTAAGCCTTAACAATATTATTTAGATGTATACACATTATTTATTCTAAGTTCTTAACTATTAATTTTTAAACTTTTTTATGATGTTTATATCTATCACATTCTAAAAAAAATATTTGACCTTTAAGAGTTTTTCTTTTACAAGTTTAGTTTTTAATTAATAGTTGAATCATCATTTAAGTAGGATGAATAAAGATAACTTTAATTTCAATATTTTATTTTTTTTATTAAAATAACAACATCCTCATATTATTTAGACATTTTCATTTTCTTTCACAGGTATATTACTTAGACATTTTCATTTTCATTCACAGGTATAGGAGGTATGCTAGTTATATATATTGAATAATCATTTTAATAAGTTTTTCTATGTGATAAATATTTACTAAATCGAAAATAGGAAATTATATGAAAGTCATATATTTAAATTATATAATTCAAGCAATACACTCGGAATGGCTCGATCTCCGATTTTGTTTAGCGAAATCAGTCTAATCTTCAGGAGCTCTAATTATGATAAAACCATTTTGCCATACATATATCAACGCACTGCAATAATTAATATCATATTATCGTAGGTGGGTATCCTTATTTTCATAAAACCATTTTACATCACCACAAAACTATGTTTAAAATAAAGAAAATAATAATGTCCAAGAAAATAAAACAAAACTATGTTTAAAATAAAGAAAATAATAATGTCCTTAACTACTTGGACATTAAAATTGAAAAATATCATCGAAAGCAATAACACAATGCAATGCAACAAAACATGATTATAACTACTTAAAAAAACAATTCTCAAAATTTCAACTATAACAGGGAAGAATGGAATATGGATATTATATCTACTTAAACATAATCAGAAAGTTCTTTGCATCGCTTGGAGCTGTAGAGGAGGGCAACAAAGAAGCATAAACATGTCATATTTGATTTCAGAACCCCTCTCTCAAAATTTTATTTTATTTATATTTTTCTGCAATATTATGCATCCATCCCACTGGTGGTGATTCATCACAGTCCGCTCCCTATTCCTCCTCCGCCACCAGCGCCTCCATCAAATCCTCTGCCCGCTCCTCCACCCAATCCACCACCTCCGCCAAGTCCTCCGCCAAGGCCTCCTCCAGCTCCAGCGCCACCACCAGCACCTCCGCCAAGTCCTCCTCCAGCTCCACCGCCTCCGCCAATTCCCCCTCCAGCTCCACCACCGTCCCCTCCACCTAAACCTCCTCCAGCTACTGCACCGCCACCGACACCTCCACCCAAACCACCGCCACCTCCTGTCCCTCCGCCCAAACCTCCTCCAGCGCCACCTCCGGCCCCTCCACCCAAACCTCCTCTAGCGGCACCTCCAGCTCCACCACCAGCACCTGCACCCAAACCACCTCCACCTCCGGCTCCCCCGCCCAAGCCTCCTTCTCCACCGCCACCATGTCCTCCTCCTCCGCCTAACCCTCTACTTCCGATGAAATTGTCTGGTTTATATGGGCTCTCATGAACCAGTTTGTTTAAATTTCTAGCTGCTGTCACATGACAACAAGCCGCTGCGACTAACAATCCTGCAAGAATGAAGAGCACTCTAAGATAAAATATACCACGCAAACAAACACGGTGAGGCTACGCTCACTTCTTGATATTAAACGAAGACGGATTACATCCTTATATAGGAAAAGACTCACGTGAGTCGGCTACATGCAAAGCAAAAGACAACTAGACAACTGACTCTTAACAATGAACTGACTCTTCTAACTGGCGCTTATAACTGGCGCTTATTACTGGAGTGAACAACTAGATAACATCTCCATTACTTCCAAGTCTCCCCCTTAATGGAGAATGGATTGACTTCTACACCTAACATCTCCCTAAACAGTTCAAACTTAATCTTTCTAAGAGGTTTAATGAA
>SNQJ01S0012461.1:47175-62639 GCA_010110895.2 Picea sitchensis
CCATGAACTGACTTAACACACTCACAGAATATGAAATATCAGGTCTGGTTGTGGTGAGATAATTCAGACTAACCACCATCTGTCTATACACAGTGCCATTCACCTCCTTCGAACCATCATCACAAGACAGTTTCACATTCTGTAAGGAACCTTCCTTCTTCTTCACAAAAATTACTGTTGCACCCCAAGGTGAGACACTGGGCCTTATTAGCCCTAAGTCGAGTAGCTCTTTCAAGTGCATCTGCAACTCACAAAGTTCTGGTGCTGTCATCTTATACAGAGTCTTGGAAATTGGTTTTGTACCAGGTTTTATCTCAGTAGTAAAATCAAGCTCCCTCTTAGGAGGTAACCCTGACAACTCGTTCAGAAAGACATCCTTAAATTCTGACAATATTGGGTACTGATCCAAGGAGTGACCTCTCCTTTCCTTCACTTCTTCCACTACATATAGTCGACACCCTTGCCTCATGCACCTCTTAACCTTCATAGTTGAGATAAAGCATAGAGACACCTTTCTCCATACACCATGGATCTCTACTGGCCTTCCTTCATCGTCAACACAAAGAACCCTTTTTGCGAAACAATCTACCATAGCTCGATGTGCTTCTAACCAATCCATTCCAATGATTAGGTCACACCTCCCGAGAGCAATGGCGTATACCTTCAACCTGGTAGTACACACTCCCAGGTCTACTAGACAATTTTCAACACTAGGTTCTACCGCTTTTTTTTCCCTCGAAGCCATCTCAACTTATTTAAATTCATCGTGCTCGTAGGCTACCAACCCACTCTTTCTAATGCAGATGGTGAAATGAAACTATCTGTAGCACCAGAATCAAATAAAATTTTAACATTGATATGATTTAGCGTACCTGACGACTCCATCACCATGGATTGATGTTCTTCCTGGCGATTATTAATTGTTGCATAAATCTAGTGACTGCCACTTTCTCTTCCCATTGGGGCCTTTCCCTCTCTATGCACAAATCCTGCTTGCAACTCTGGGCAGTCACGCTAGTAATGGGGTCCTCCACATCCCCAACATGTAACACGAGATGGAACCTGCACACTGCTCTGTGATGGTCTCTGAAATGAGTTCCTTCCCATGGAACCCCTACCCCTACTAGCTGCTCCTTGAGAAGGATGTGGCCCTGCTTGCGTCGTTAGTGATGAATGGGATGTTGCACTCACTTCCATTGAAATACGTGTGACAATTGTCTTTGGTGCGACTCTATTACCATAAGGAGGTGGTCTAGAGCTCCCTCCCCTAGAGAAGGTCCTAGGGGCCTTCTCCACGAATCCAGGATGATGTGAAAAGGTCGATCTCATACCCCCGTTTAAGTTCATGTGTTCCTTAGCATAACGTGCATTTTCAACTGCTTTCGCTATTGAAGACGGTTTCCACATCCGTACCATGGCTCTTATCTTAGGGTTTAACCCAAAGAGAAAGAGTTCTACCTATCGTTGATCATTATACATGTACGAAACATATTTTTCCAATTCCATGAACCTGATCTCGTACTCTTCCATGGTCCTGTTTCCTTGAACTAGAGCATGAAATGCTCCCACCTGCTGTTCCTCGTAGTAAGTTGGTAGATATTTCCTTCGAAACCTTTCCTCAAAAATTTCCCAAGAGACGGTGTCTGGGTTAAGGTGCAACTGCCTCTCTAGGTTGCCCCACCAATTCAAGGCATTGTCCCTCAACTGAAAGATCGTTATTTTTGCCTTTGATGTGGAAGCATAGTCTCTTAAGGCGAAACATTGTTTCATTCCTTCCAACCATGCCTCTGCACATTCACTGGCATGACCCCCGACAAACTCTGGAAGTTTGATCTTTTGCAGTTCTCTAGTGATGTCCTCGGGTGGAGGCCCTCCCCCTGAATCCCTCGAAGTTTTAGGGTTACCCACTCGAGATAGTGGGGGCTCCACTTCGACCCCTGTTGGCTGACGCCCCTTTAAAGTCTCATTAATGGCCTCCAAAGAGCGCAGAATGAGAGCTAATTCAGGTGATGGTGGTGGCGGAATTGGCGGTCCTTGCGACGATGCCCCTCTGCCTTGATTTCCTCGAGTCCTAACCATCTTGTATAATTGAATCTGCATCAAACAAATGTTTGTCAGGGAAGAGTCTAAGGCAATTCACATTCGTGCAACTTATTCTTGAAAACATAGGGTTATGCGTAAAAAAAAAATTCACTTGTCTGTAAACAAATGCTACTCTCTTTAGGGTAAGTGGCTAGGTCGGGGTTAGAGTGTCTAAGATCAATGTATTCGCCTAAGAAAACTATTGACTCTCTCGCCTGGTAGCTACTCTAGAACTGTACCACACTCGCCAATTCCTCTAACTTACCTTCCTAGTGCGCACGAAGCACCCCCCCCCCCGCTTATCTTGGTCTAAGTCCTTAAACTTTTCGTTTAAAACTAATTAATGTGATTTTTAACAAAATATATCATTAGCATTAATTACTCACTTAATTAATTAATCATTCTAATTTATTAGTCACTTTAATATGTTTTAAATTTAGGGTAAAATATCAATAGACTAACCAACAACATACACATGTGGCACCAATAATAGAAGAGAACGACAACATACTTAAGGTGGCATTAGCAAGGGGATAAAGAGGACGACACCAACAAAAAGATGAGGAGGGTGACACCAGTAAGTAGAACCAAAATCCCCAAACAATAACCAAGAAGAAATCTCCAATAAGATGGAAAATACTAAGAAGAGGGTTCATAGCCACACAATTAAATAATTAAATAAGTCAAGAGAAGGGATCCAAAGTAAAGGAAGCTAACTTTCTTTAGGAAAAAGAAAAGAACAAAACCAAAAACCCACACAACAATTAAGGGGGGCATAATTCAAGCAAGGGTGGTTTCAACACAAAGTCAACAATTAAATTCTTCCAAAGTCAATAAGGCTAACTTTCTTTAGGTAAAGCACAAAACCAAAAAACCACACAAAAATTAAAGGGAGCGTAAGTCAAACAAGGGTGATTTCAAGACAAAGTCAACAATTAAGTTCTTCTTGAATGACAAAATGTCCACATGATTCTCATGATATTTACTTATAATATTTTATCATCCCACCATACAAGGAAGATCAATAATGTGATCATGCTCTTCTTAACTACTCCTAGGTCTCATGGACCATCCCAGGAGAGAAAAGAATCACACATTATCTCAACTTGGTACTTAACAAAACCCAAAATAAACCAAAAAACCAAAGGAAGATCAATAATGTGATCATGCTCTTCTTTGGATGTTATTTAGTTTATACATCTGTTGTTCTTCAATAATGGGACAAGCTCGAATTCAATCTCATCCGTGTACATGGACAGGTCCAAATTCAGACGTGTCATCCCATCTAATAAACATAAATTATACCTCTACTTGTATGTGTCGGATATGGTCTAGGTGTTGTTGTGTCTTTGTTTTTACTCTATTGTGTCTACATCCTATTGTGTTCATAAATTATTAATTTATAGGAGGTCCGGGCTTGTCTCTCTACATGGACAGGGCCAAAAATTGTCCTATCCATGCCCATGGATAGTTCAAATGGGCTTATCTATGCCTACTATTTATATTTTGAGGCCAAGGTGAATAACAATCTTGAAATGGTTAGGTGGCCGTGTCAATTTGATCTCCAGGTAAAGATCTAGAATTTGACTAAGTAGCATCCTATATAATTATAATTCCGCTAGGTCAAGATATAAAGCCTACATCAACACTAATAGCAGATACGGTTCCTAAGAATTTTATATGCTTACTAACACCATAATCACATTCTTCTTTCGATAAAGGTAATCACATAACTAACACCATATTCTTACTTACAGTTGTTGGAACCATTACATGATGGATAACTATGAAGTAAGCTCTACTTTAAGCTTGATATCTACATGTTACTACTTATACCATATGTAATAGCATAGAATAAGCAATACTCATAACGTAATTAACACAAAGCTAATGTTCATTAAACTAATAGTAATACAGGATCACTACTACAATTCTAATCACGTATCCATCACATAGATAAAGTGTGTTAGTACTACTTATGATAATGATTAGCTTATTACCATTGATTTCCATTACTTGGATATGGATTAGTACAAAACTAACTATGAGTACAACTTCCTGATATGAGTCTAATGTATTTGATTATGAACTACTAATTACATTGGTTTGACTCTCTCATTTTGTAGTAGCCAATGATATTTCTTCCCATTAATTCCATAACATTCCATACTGTGAATCTCATCCTGGTACCAGAACAATGATAACTATAAGTAAGTCCATTGAATAGGGATACTACTAACATCTTCCCTATTTGTCCAGTTACAATTAAAGGTTGTTGTATGAGCTATAACATAGGGAATAGAAGCAAACGACGTGACTATTAAGTGCAAAGGGAATTATTTAATAAGAACTAAAGACAATAGCTTAACCTATAATACAAGGGGAATACAACCATTCCATTACTATGATATCAATAATACAGGAACAACTTAGCTTAAGGTTTAACAAGGTGATATCATGTTACTTATTTACCATAATCAATACGTATTGTGATATTAATCTGATCTCATATTAACTACATGGGATATCACTATAAAGATATGGCACTAAGTATCAACACATGTATTACATTTGTATGTAATTCCAATGCTTGTGTCATAAGCTATTACCCTTATTTTCACCTATCACCATTATCGAGTAGTGTGTATATTCCCCTTATTTCCCTAATCAACACTATGAAATAGTGATAAGTAGTATGTGTTCATTACAAATAGCTTAGGTATTTGATCCAGGTGGATAGCGGTGGCCACCCACCTATTCCTCCGACTCGAAAAATAGCTGTCCACCTCGGCAATTTTTCTGGTTCCAAACTTCTGGGGATTTTTTGAGGCCCTAAACGACATTTTTTTGGGATTTAGGGCCCAAGTGAATTTCAAAGGAACTAACCTGGGCTAGTCAGAAATTGTTCTTCTCGGTTATACCTTTCAAACGGGCTATCATGTGCCTAAAACAAAGATCGTATGCAAAATATACGACACTGGGAAGTTGACGTACTAACTTACCCAAACGGGGCCCACATGACTTTTGGCGCTTCATCTCCTAGAGTTAGGTTTTTGGATGTCTAGGGCTTTTGACATTCCTGTTTATTCTAAAAGCCCTTCAAAGCCTCATTGTAACCATCTTCTTGCGAATGAGCGCAACCGTCACATCTCTTCTCAAAGATAAGTCGCCACCATTCTAGCAAGCTTGTTTTCCGTTGCATTTTACAGTTTCAATTTATTTCCGTATTGAATAGAAAATTAGTTTTACTATACCTCTATTATTCTGTGTTAAGCATCTGTTAATAATATGTAGTCATTTCGTTCTGCTCATAAAATTCGGATCAATATTACTTCAATATCAGCGTGGTTATCGTATACAGTAAGAGTTACTTAGTGTTATATATGGTTTATATGTAAGTTCAAGCTTAAAGCTATGATACTAGCTCTATGGGTATAATCAATACAAATCCATATATTATGCATATTACTTAGTTGTATCAATATAGTTAAACGTGCTATCTTAAAAGGAAAGGCTCTATCTAAGATATCCACATGCATCACATGTGTTCACTTTCAATACTATGATTCCAGTGAAAGTTGATCGACACTAATATAGAAGTAATACTAGTACTATGCATACTAGTATTACTCTTTAAGGAATACTAGTATTATGCATAATTAATACTATTAAATGGTAATAGTTATGGAAACAAGATTCACCCTTGTCACAACCGAGCTCATATCTCTTATCCTTCTTGATCTCTTTGATTTGCATCATATATGCAATGTTCATTTCCTTATATTCCCATATCTATGGTATGCTCATACAGTAAAGCTTCGCACAGTATGGAGAAAATAAGGTAGAGAGAATACCATGCATTTTGTAACTAGTATATGTGCCATATTAGTGTAAATACAAAGGGTGATATATCACCAAAGATAATGGATAGAGGCCTGATAGAGGGCTTGTTGTGGTCTCATATCATATTATCTCATTACTTTATCATGTTCAACCCTATACAGTTAACTGGTATGATTACAATAGGTTTGATTCAGGTTTTGTACACTTACTTTATCCCTATTGTTTCCATGATGTTGAGCTTGTTAGACTAGCTAATACACTTATCACTATGTTGTAATTAATGGGAAACATACACTTATAGAAAGAATGCATGGTATTGTAACTTGGCTTAAAGATGGTATTGTAATCACGTCTATTACTAAAATCTTAGATACGATATATGTCATGATATATTAGTAATAGCACATATGATATGATGCATACCATTGCCTATATATGTAATATGAATATCTATTAACTAATGGTAATGCTTCTATTATTAAGATAGTCTATGATTACTGTATGTTCACTAGTATGTACACTATAACTAGGAGTGATGCCCAACTTAGTTCCAAGTAATACGAATGATTCAGGGAATTACAATGGAATCAGATTAGGCATAGGATAGTTAAAGCTCATAAGCTAACAGAAACAGAGACCTATCATATTTACATAATATAATCACAGTCATGATCACACTGTATTACTATCGATCCTAGTTATATGAGCATGGTGACCAGTATTCTTCTATATCAATTCCACATGTTATAACTATCATATATTATGGGATTGCTTATCCTTATTACTCATATTGAATAGTGTAAATAGTTCTATTACTATAAGCAACACTTTAACTATACTAGTAGCATCATTAACGAGGGTCTTACAAAGGGTATACTCTTATCCAATACATATGGGTTTTACTTACTCTAATTGAGAGAGAGCTAAAGCAATGGAATCAACTTCATATCTTACCCGTATGAGCTATGTGAATATTGCGATATAATTAAGAGTGTAGAGTCTAAGTCTAAGGTATAGGCTACTAATCTCCGTATGATATCCATGGAATACTATGGCTATTATCTATACCACCCTGTATTAGAGTATATATATTGATTCCCATTGTTCATATGTTACCATATTCACCGGTAAACCTCAGACAACTCCTTGGGTCTGGCATTACTAGTATCTATACCATATAAGCAGTATGTTCATGTTAGTTGTAATGGGATTAGTTCATGTCTATCACCTATACCTGCCAAATTGACTCCTATTATGTGCTAGATGTTATTGTGTTCACTAGAATAAAGGTCAATGGTAGTAATACTAACATAGAATTATAAGTCATGCTACAACTCGTACTTTGAATTATAATAAGAGAGCATAGAGCTATACATGGTGTGTTTCATATTAGTTGAGATCAAGTTTTTATTACGATATCTTACATGCTTTGATTATTATCAGTATTAGTATTGGTTTTAGTTATGTTACCTTTATTAGGGAAACTATGTATATGGTGTGTACACCTTATTCAGATAAAGCACATATAGTTATGGGTTTCAATAAGGACATAAAATGTGAAGCTTAAACATATCATAGGTAAGAGATTGGTTAAGTTGAACATGAGAACGTAGCCCTTACTAACATGAACTCAATATAACATGTATGATCGTAACTATCAGATAAACAAGCAAGTGATTAGAATGATTACCATTAATATGTATACCTTTATCGTAACCATGTATTAATCTGTAATGGTCATAGTGTAACCCATAGCCTTTACTAAGCTAAGGGACAAGGCCGAATATGGCCATGTCCATGTACAGGGATAGGCCTGAATTTGGGCCTGTCCCTGTACATGGATAGGGCCATATTCATCCATGTCCATGTATAGGTACATGCCCAAGTTTGGGTATGTCCTTGTATATGGATAGGGCCATATTCGACCATGTCCATATATAGGTACATGCTCGAGTTTGGGCCTGTCCCTATACATGGATGGGGCCTCACATATATTATATGTGAGCTAGCTCACATATATATTATATGTGAGCTAAATGTTTAATTAACCCAAATATAAATTTTATATGAATTCATAATTTCCCAATAAAAAAAATTAAATTTCAGATAAAAAATGTTATAAACCATAATTGTACATTGACTATAAGCAACAGTTCCAAATTAATATAGTAAAAGTCTATTCTAACATTTATAAGAATTTAGTAAACATTGCACCACAAGATTGGTGTCAATTTCATCATGTAATAATCTTCTACTTTTGTATTATATTTCAACAAAAAATAACAAAATAAAAATTTGTTTGAACATTTATCAGAATTTATTAAACAATGCACCACATAATTGATTTCAATTTCACCATGTAATAATTATTTAGTTCTATATTATATTTCCAATAACAAGAAAATTAAATATGAAAAGCCATCCAATACAAATAAAATAAAACCTGTTCTGGAATTGACTATGCAGTTGGAGGCATTTGTCAGGGGTCTCCTTTATAATCACTATAGGCATTTTAGCAGGTTGTGTAGCTGACAGTTTGAACTGAAAAAGTGGATTTCGGGCATTGCGAGGGATGATTTTCACTTTGGTTCATACAACAATGTACAACGAGTTGCAGGATCACAAATGGCCGGAGAAGATTTGAATTTTGACGGCTAGAATGAAAATTGGGTTGATCCAATGTTTACGCAGTCTTTGGAGGTGAGAGCGCAAGGTAATAGAATTAGTTGGATGCACAATGGAATGGTATAATGAGGGAGGGTGTAAGAAACATTTCTAAAACACCCAAAAAGTAGATATCAAACTTCTTTAACAATACAAATGAACTTTGATCAACAAACCATTCATTCTACAATTGCTCAAACACCCACCTAAAACTTAGAGGTTCATCACTAATACGTTTGAACAAAAATTGGACACTGTAATTGGATAATAATGATGAACAAAAATTGATAATTTAATAAACTGGATAATGATAATTGGATAATTGGACAAAGTTGTTGATCAGTTCTTTAAAATCTTCAAGGTATGAAGACAAAGAAACCAGATATGTTGATAGAGTCATTCACGACTTCTGATGCCCTTCAAAATTACATGCATAAGAGTGGAGGACTCTCAGCAATAGAAAGATACAAAGGTATTACTGTAATATTTCCAAGGTTAGCAGAAGTCGTAATCAACATTGTACTAATTGTCTGTTTAAAAATAGATGGCTTCTCTAGCATCCTGATAGCCAGAAGGGCAATAAAAATGTATCTTCTTGAGAGTAAAAAACTTGGTTTCTCGCCAATATGTTTCTTTTGAAAGCACCGATAAGTTCTAATGCCAATTACACCCATGTTTGTCAAATTTTGACCTTTACATCATCAGTTATAAGTTTGAGGACGTTATTGTTTATTGTGGGTAGTATCAACTTAATTTTCTCTTTTAATTGGTCTCTCGTTGTTGCATTTCAAGGGGGAAATGGACAATAGTATACATTCTATGCCTCTCTCTAAACCTAGAGTTATGGTTATAATGACAGACATTGGTATTTCTTTGCTCATGGATTTTTTAGATCTGTTGTGTCTTTCCAAGAGAATTAGATAGAGGGCGAAGAGTGATAGTTGGGGACTTACTGGGCACATAATAATAGTTGGGGACTTATTGGGCGCAGAGTGAAGAACAACACGACCTATTACTGGCTTTAATGCACCTGGTTTAGCTGCACTAGTTTCAGATACTTTCACTCGGTCAGATGCTACAGAATATGGAATAGGAAGGGGTGATACCTATGCTCATGCTCCCACCTTCTCTATCGAGTGAAGTGGAGGGCCCTTTTGGTTAACTGAATTTGCATGCAGAGTGATAGTTGGGGACTTACTGATAGAGAGAGGCTAAAGGGACAGGGGCCTAAAGTGATCCATAAATCCCTACCTTATTCGAGGATTGATCTATTTAAGGTAGAAAAGTGTCGTATGAGTGGTAATGCTAATGACCCTACGAGAATTGGAAATGTAGGCCTCTCACTGGAAAATTTTCCATGGATTACGTAAATAGGATCTCGGATAGGTGCGAAACTTCACATTTTACATTGAAAGCTAACAGAGAGAGGCTAATGCTTTAGACAAAACTAAAAATTTACCACTTAGAATTACCGACAATGTTGTTAAATTATTGTGTCGACCACTAAACATTACCAACCACTAATTTAGACAATACAGTTAAATTATTGTGTCGAAATTTACCTGGACCAGACGCCCGCAGCTCCAACACCCGCCCGCCCGCAGATCCAATGTCCACCCGTCCGCCTGTCTGCCTGCCCACAACAATGACATGCAACACAGTTGCATAGCGTTATCGCCAACACTATCAACTGAACAACAACTCAGAAAAACCATAACAGTCGCAATGTGCGGGTAATATATAAACCTCTTTTTGGCCGAAAGGTTCTTTCGGCTGAAAGAACCTTTCGACCGAAATATCTTTCAGCCAAAAAGATGTTACCGAATGAAAAAAATATGTCCGGCTAAAATTGTAATCGAAAATCGAGGGTGTCGTCATGGTACCATTCGATTTGACATTCAAAGGTTTGGCCGAAACATATTTCGGCTAAAAAATAGAACTTTCAGCCAAAAAAAATATTAGTTCGGTCGAAAAAAGGTCTTTCGGAATTTTGGCGACCCGATTTTCACGAAAGTGTTACCCACCTTCATGAATTTACCCATGATAGATCTGAAGTTAAAATGGATATTCATTAAAACACTTGAATGGTGCATAATTATTTCGATGTTCAACATGGAGTTGACATGTGGTATAAGAACCAGTGTAAATCCATCTAAACTCCAGATCTACCATGAGCCTTAACTCTAGCTCATTCATGAGATGAAAGGGATTAAATCCCTTGAGCTAGATTTGAGATGGATATTAGTTGGTTTATTAATGTGATGAAGCATCCTTTAGATTTCTCTCCTAAATTTGTATTGAAAAAATGTTACAATGCAAACAATCTTAATATTAATTATGTTGAAGGCATGTTAATAGGAATATTTTTTTCTCAAAACATGTCAACCAAAAAAAACCACCTGCCACGTCACCTACATGGCATACATTTGTACACTCCCTTTTTTGCTCATTTACTTTCATTTGGGATTCCAAATCTATGTAGTCAGCTTGAAGCAGTCTCCATCTTCGATATCCAACGTCGACGACCTTTCATGCTTAATTGACCCTCACCTTCTATGCTTAATTTACCCTCGTCTTCCTTATAGTAGTAACCGACACATCCCAACGTGAGAGGGATCTAGTATACCATTAGAGGGCTTCATCAACCCTGCAAAGAATTCAACCTTGTGTTCTGAATCCTCTTCTTCTCCATGATTTTGCAAATTCTTAGTGACATTTTGTAGTCGTAAACGCTCGACTTTCCGAGACTCGTGGTTGAAATTGAGCTCGCAATACAGAGGATCATACTAAAACCTTAACAGTCATGAACTGCAAATCATTTTTTATTGTTCTTCATCCTGCAAGGAAAATAATTCAATTTGGGTCCACTGTAGTAGCT
Source organism: Picea sitchensis (assembly GCA_010110895.2). Lineage (NCBI taxonomy): Eukaryota > Viridiplantae > Streptophyta > Pinopsida > Pinales > Pinaceae > Picea > Picea sitchensis. Next base: position 58,643 of record SNQJ01S0012461.1, read on the forward strand.
CCCGACGTCCTCCATTATCGATTCCAACCATTCTTCGGCACATCTGACGTTATTCCATCCCTTGCGCCTCCAGTTGTGAGGATCCCCTTCCATTGGACCCATCCCAGGATTCAATCGCTTGACCATATGAAACCAAGAGGGATGAAGAAGTGAATGCTCATTTTTGGATCCATGGTAACATGGGAAATAATGTCTGCAATCGTGGGATGGCAAGGGCATATGGATTTAACGTCCATCTCCTCTATGGGATTCAATTTCTAGAACGAGGGAGGCCAGACTTCAATAATCCTGCAAAGAATTCAGCCTTGCATTCCAAATCCTCTTTGTTGCCATGATTTTGCAAATTCTCAGTGCCATTTTGGGTTTTGTTCCTAATAGGGTCTTTTACCTATACTCCCATGCTTACATATTCATTCTAGTATGTCCTGTAATTTAATTATTATAGATAGTAGGGGATTGTCATATAACACCCATAATTTATGTTCAATTAATCTTCATGAAATAAGAAAAGAAGCAAAATTTGCATGGAATGATCGATTAATCCATGATCTTTGTACATCAAAACTTGATGGTTGTTTCTGATCAATTAACCCCAAATAATGACATTTTTATTTTTCTTTCCTCACTTTATGCCCATCTGTCCCCTCTCATATTTTTAAACCAAAATATCCACTACAAAACAACCAAAACCTTTATAGTATCATTTATTGCTACAATGCGACCCCATCACATTTATAACACTCTTTATTTTCTCTTCGTGACCCTGCCCATGGGGATTGTTGCTGCACCTTACTCCCCGTTACATACAGTTTAATTGGCCCTCAACTATTGTCGCCTTCCTAACCTACATAATTGAATTTACTAATAAATGGAAACAGTAATGGATGGAAACAATAATATATATGGAATTTGCTTCTCACATAAACATTAAACCATCAACAATTTGCAATTTCAAAGTTGATAAAGACATGCATTTGTATTAGGTAATAACACATATCTAAGTAATGGAAAACACCGTTTTATAGTTTTTTTTTTAATTTAACAAACAAGTAGATGTTTTTTTCGTGACTTTTGTGAAAACAACATTTACTTACCTCACATCACCTTGCAGATGTGAGAAACACGAATTTCCAGTGAAATAAACAATGGAAGTTTCTGTCAAAGAAGCTCCCCCTCATAAAACCGAAGATCCCAAGGCTAACCATTTGGGTTCCTCCTTGCTATTCAATTTGAATCAAAGGAAACTTTCTCATCAGGTCATTTATGGGAATTGAACCTGGGTGGGGAGGATAACAATCATTCCTCGCAACCATCCAATCTAAACCCAATTGACTCATACTCTTCTTGTATATATGCACAGATTCATAGAAAAGTAATCAACATCATAATTAGGCCTTAACAATAGAAGTTCTTATCCATGCATCTATCACATTTTAATATTTTTTTGTTTCCTTAAAAGTCTTTCTGTTTTTTCTTTTACAGGTTTTTAATTAATCGTTGTGTCATCATTCAAGTAAGATGAATAAAGATAACTTTAATTACAATATTTTGATTTTTTTTATTAAAATGGGAACATCTTCAAATTACTTGGACATTTTCATTCTCCATGTAGAATGTATGCTAGTTATATGTTATTAAATACTCATTTTATTAAGTTTTTCAATTAAAATGTGATAAATATTCACTAAATTGAAAATAGGAAATTATATGAAGAACATATTTAAACTATTGTACCAAAACTAATGAGGTGTGGGGGAGATGTTGTCACATGTTAGATTAGATAATGTTACATTGAAATAATAATAAAATCACCTCAATTAAAAAAATTAAATAATATAAATTCAAATTTACATATTAAGAAACTTTTAATCTCTATACTAAATAGATCTGAGTTAAGATGAATTTACGCTAGTATAATTTATACCATGTTATACACTCGTAATGGATCAATCTCCAATCTCCAATTTTATTTAGCGAATTCAATCTAAATCTGAACTTTAGGAGTTAGTCGTACCTTTAACTTAAGATAAAACCATTTTTCCATCAACATATCTCAACCCAATGCAACCATTAATATTATATTTTAGTGGGTGGGTATCCTTATTTTCGTAAAACCATAAACCATTTTACATCGTTGTAAAACTAAGTTTAAAATAAAGAAAATAACACTACTTAAGAAAACAATTCTCAAAAATTCAACTACAAAAAGGAAGAATGGAATATGGATATTATATATACTTAATTAGAAATTTATTTGCATCACTTGTAGCGGGAGGAGGGCAACAAAGAAGACAAAGATGTCATATTTGATTTGAGAACCCCTCTCTCAAAATATTATTTTATTTATATTTGTCTGCAATATCATGCATCCATTCCACTGGTTTGATTCATCAAAGTCTTCCCCCTATTCCTCCTATGTGACCAGTGCCTCCACCAAATCCTCTGCCAACTCCTCCACCACTGCTTGGACCACCGCCGAACCCTCCACCCACTCCACCGCCTCCGCCGAGTCCTCCTCTAGCGCTACCACCAGCACCTCCGCCAAGTCCTCCTCCAGCTCCAGCTCCACCACCAGCACCTCCACCAAGTCCTCGTCCGACTCCACCTCTAGCGCCACCACCGACACCTCCGCCAATTCCTCCTCCAGCTCCAGCTCCCCCTCCAACACCACCACTTGCCCCTCCTCCATCTCTCGCACCGCCACCTCCACCTCCACCTCCACCTAAACCACTGCCACCTATAGTCCCTCCACCCAAACCTCCACCAACAACACCTGCACCCAAACCATCTCCACCTCCGACCCCTCCTCCTCCTCCTCCTCCTCCTCCTCTTCTTTCGATGAAATTGTCGGGTTTATATGGGTGCTCATGAACCAATTTGTTTAAATTTATAGTTGTTGTCACATGACAACAAGTTGTTGCTACTAACAATCCCACAAGAATAAAGAGAATTTTGTTCATAGTGATGGATGTCATGTTCGATCTGTATTTTTCTTCTTCTCGACTAGACGACGAGAACTGCAAAGATCGCAGCTCGCACAAACAATACACAATCAATTTTCCACTGCAACGATAAGAGGTTGGATGGTCTGTCCACTAGCGCTTCGAAGTGAACATTTAATTATAGTTGGTTTACTTTATGGAAGTCGGTGGAGCATAGTAGTGTATTATTGGATGAAACAATCTTTTGGAATATGGGTAAATGGTCATAATTATGTGTATGTGTGTAATTAAATCTCTACTTAATCAAGAAAAAATGCAAAACAAAATTCACACATATAATTTGACACTCATGTGTTAACGGAGTTCACCAGACTCTTCTGGCTACATCTCTGGATCCTCTTGGAATACAAATCGCTTTGGCTACATCTTTGGATCCTCTTGGAATACAAATCGCTTTGGCTACATCTCTGGATCCTCTTGGAATACAAATCGCTTTATTATTCTTCCTTTAGACACCAGAAGGACTACATTCCTCTCAATACAAATCTCTCTCTCTCTCCAAGGGGCCTCAAAGGGCCTCCCCAAACAAAGCTTATGTAAGGAATTTATATAGTTTTTGTCTATCCATAATTCAAGGAGACAAGATCCACAAATTTAGGATCTAATAAAAACTCAAGGAAAAATTTGAGAAAACATCTCAACCAACCTTAACTTTCCCTTGAGACTAGGAAACCACTTTTGATAAAATGAGGAAGAAACTCAAACCAACTCACGGGACTCTCAACTTTCTCTTAAAATTAGGAAACTAATTTGTTAGGTGGATTTTCACCCAAAACTAATTTCCCCTTAAATTAGGAAACAAATTTTTGAGGTGGGTTCTTACACTTAATTTTAATTTCTTTTTTTACAATTTAAATGAAAAATACATTAGCACATTATTCTAAAAAATATTAATCATTTTTACAATATGAAACATTAATCATTCTTTTTAAAATTTGTCACATATCATCAATTAACATTTTAATGATCTTCTCCATGGTGTGCAAAGTAATGAA
>SNQJ01S0012461.1:62817-74871 GCA_010110895.2 Picea sitchensis
TTTTATCTTTAAAAAAAAAATTACACCTCAAGGGATCTGATGCCTCTTGATGCATGATAGATCCGAAGTTAAAATGGATATTCATTAAAACACTTGAATGGGGCATAATTATTTCGATGTTCAATATGGAGTTGACATGTGGTATAAGAACCAATGTAAATCCATTTAAACTCCTGATCTATCACAATCCTTAACTCTAGCTCTATCATGAGCCGAAAGGGATTGAATCCCTTGAGGTGTAAACCTCAACTTCTTCTCTCTAAAAAGAGTTTACACCTCAAGATATTTGATGCCTATAGACACATGATAAATCTAGAGTTGAGATGGATATTAGTTGGTTTATTAATATGACAAAGCATCCTTTAGATTTATCTCCTAAATTTGTATTCAAAAAAATGTTCCAATGCAAACAATCTTAATATTAATTATGTCGAAGGCATGTTTATAGGAATAAATTTTGCTCAAAACATGTCAACCAAACCAAAATCACTTGCCACGTCACCTACATGAACTACATTTGTACCCTCCCTCTTTTGTTCATTTACTGTCAGTTGGGATTCCAACTCTATGTAGTCAGCTTGAAGACGACTCCATCTTCGATCTCCAATGTCGACAACCTTTCATACTTAATTGATGCTCACCTTCTATGCTTAATTTACCCTCGTCTTTGTGCTAGTAGTAACTGACATATCCCAACATAAGAGGGATCTAGTATGCCATTAGAGGGCTTCATCAACCCTATAAAGAATTCAACCTTGTGTTATGAATCCTCTTCTTCGCCATGATTTTGCAAATTCTCGGTGGCATTTTGTAGTCGTAAACCCTGGACTTGTTGAGACTCATGGTTGAAATTGAGCTCGTAATAGAAAGGATCATACTAAAACCTTGATGATCAGGAACTGCAAATCATTTTTTCATCGTTCTTCATCCTGCGGGGAAAGTAATTCAATTTGGGTCCACTATAGTAGCTCTCGACATCCTCCATTATTGATTTCAACCATTCTCTGGCACATCTGATGCTATTCCATCCCTTGTGCCTCCAGTTGTGAGGATCCTCGTCCATCGGACCCATCCCAGGATTCGATTGCTTGACCATATGAAACCACGAGGGTTGAATGAGTGAGCATTCATTTTTGGACCCATGGTAATAAGGGAAGAGAATGTCTGCAATCGTGGGATGGAGAGGGCATATGGGTTTAACGTCCATCTCCTCTATGGGATTCAATTTGTAGAACGGAGGCCATACTTCAACAATACTGTAAAGAATTCAGCCTTGCATTCCAAATCCTCTTTATCGCCATGATTTTGCAAATTCTCAGTGGCATTTTGGGGTCTGTTCCTAATGGGGTCTTTTACCTGTTCTCCCATGTTTACATATTCATTCTTGCATGTCCTGTAATTTAATTATTACACATAGTAGGGGATTGTCATCCAATGCCCATAATTTATGTTCAGTTAATCTTCATGAAATAAGAAAAGAAGCAAAAGTTGCATGGAGTGATTGGTTGTTTATGATCAATTAATCCATGATCCTTGTACATCAAAACTTGATGGTTGTTTCTGATCAATTAATCCCCAAATACTGACATTTTTATTTTTCTTTCCTCACTTTATGCCCATTTGTCCCCTCTCGTATTTTTAAACCAAAATATCCACTACAAAAAAATCACAACCTTTATATTATCATTTATTGCTACAATGTGACCCCATCCCATTTATAACACTCTTTATTTTCTCTCTGTGACGCTGCCCATGGGGATTTTCGTTGAACCTTACTCCCTGTTACATACAGTTTAATTGGCCCTTAGCTATTGTCGCCTTCCTAACCTACATAATTGAATTTGCTAATAAATGGAATTGTAATGGATGGAAACAATAATGTATATTGAATTTGTTTCTCACACAAATGCATTAAACCATCAACAATCTACAATTGCAAATTTGATAAAGACATGCATTTGCATTGGGTAATAACCCATATTTATGTAATGGAAAACATTGTTTTATAGTTGCTTTTTTAATTTAACAGACAAGTAGATGTTTCTTCCGCGACTTTTGCAAAAACCACAAAGCTTGCTTCCAATCATATTATGAGATTTAGCTTCATTGTTATATTTTACAATTTCCACTTTTCCAATACTCTAAAACATTATTTCAACAAGCTACTTCACGTTGAAGGTGTAAGGTAGCTAGAGAGGTAGTGGGGGGGAGCCAGAGGGCCCATAGTGATAATAGTCGAGGTCATTCAATGTAAGGTGGACTAGGTCCACTATATTATTAAATAAGTCTCACTATGGTAGTTAGATATAATAAATGGGTGATTAGATATAATAAATGTAAGAGAACTTCTTAGAAGGTTCTACTTCTAGAAGATTCCTCGTCTAGAATGTTCTTGGGTTATGGTAGCACTATATAAAGGGGTTCAAACAATGTAATGAGACATGAAGAGAAGTATTTTATTTGAAATGGTAGCTCAATAGGAGGATGCCCCCTCGAAGAGGCAGGAGAGGATCTCTTCCATAATAGAATCCATTGTATGGTTTTGCCCTACCTCAAGGGTTTGATATAATAAAGTTGTGTTTTTCTATATTGTTCTTCTATATATGTTGTGGTGCTTTTGTATTCAGCCTTTGGTTCTTAACAAGTGGTATCAGAGCACTTTCCTTGGCAGACATTGTGGGCAAATATTTTTTATTTTTGCAGATTTTTTTTCGGAGAAGAAAAAAGAGGGCCGCGACATTCCAGAACTTTTCGGTATATTTCTGTGAAAAATTTGCAGAAAAAGGTTGTATATCTGAGTTCCTCTAAGAAAAAAACCCAAGTTCAAAAAAAAAATCGTCCAAAACGGAGTCCGGAAGGTCAAGATATTGAAGTTTTAAAATCTGCAATTTTTCAAGGTTTTTTCCGTGGACAGCGGCGTGATTTGTTTTTATTTATATAGCAGTTGGAGGCCGAATTTTCTTTAAAAAATTACATATCTGAGTTCCTCTCACAATTTCACCCAATTTCAAAAAAAAAATCAACCGAAACGGAGTCCGGGAAGTGATGTTATGAGCATTTTAAATTCAACATTTTTTTAGAGTTTTTTTCAGAAAAAACCGCGATTTTCTGTTGTAACTTATTGTTCTATTTTTTGGGGGTTTTTTCATGACGACTGCGGGACCGAAGGGTTCATAGGGTGCTCAGATGGCTATTTCTTCTCAAAACCTCAAATAAATTCTTGAAGCATTCAAATCTAAATTGTATGACACATTGTGTGACACATTGCATGACAAATTTCATGACCTTGCAAATGGTCTCAATAATAATTTTCATAGTTCATTGGATAACATGCATGAGAGATTTCTTATGGCAGACATCAGGGATGAATATAATCAATAAATATATGCTTGGTATGATTTTGAGGACGATTGTGATGATTGGTATATGGATAGTTTTCATTTCTGGGATGACAACCACTTCCATATTTTTATATGGATAGTTTTCATCGGGTATACAAATCCACTTCCATATTTTTATTTGATGACTTACTCCACCTTTGTAGAGAACATCAATGTCCCTAAGACCGAGCTAGTTACCAGCGTTCAGTCTAGATATTTTACAATGGTATTGTTTCTTCCAGATTCATTTTTGATCCTCTCCCACTATGTGGATGAATATTCTTTATTTGGATCCACATGATAGGTGCTAGTATTGGGAGCATCATTTTCACTTGGTTATTTGGTGTCGATATCTTCCACATGGGGAGTTCACATGAGCACTTGACATGGGGACCCGCTTACAATGGTGGTTGGACTACTTCAACATGGTGGATTTCCTTTCTGGCTACGGGGACCCTATGAACTTTCTTCAGCATTTCATTATGGTCCATACCATCCATGGGACCTGCATATGGCTTCGTACATCAAACATTGAGGGACAACGCTTCATAAGGGGGATGGAATGTATGGTAGCTAGAGAGGTGTGGGGGAGCCCGAGGGCCCATAGTAATAATAGTGGAGGTCATTCAATGTATATGGCGGACCAGGGTCCCCACCATTATATTATCAAATAAGGCCCACCATGGTAGTAAGATATAATAAATGGTTAATTAGATATAATAAATGTAAGACTCTCTAGAAGGTTCTACTTCTAGAGATTCCTCCTCTAGAATGTTCTTGTGTGATGGTAGCACTATATAAGAACATCAATGTAACGAGACATGAAATATACATTGTGTTTGGAGCCGCAGCTCAATAGGAGGATGTCCCCGAATATCGCGAACGTGGAGATGATCCCTCCATAATAGGATCCATTTTATGGTGTTGCTCTACCCTGTATGGGTTTGATATAATAAAGTTGTGTTTTTCTATATTGTTCTTCTATATCTGTTGTGGTGCTTTTGTATTCAGTCTTTGGTTCTTAAGAGAAGGCATCTTCTTACCAGAAGACCGTCATTTTATATTTTACCAGTTGTAGTTTCCCAAAAGTGTAAAACAACATTTACTTACCTCACATCACCTTGAAGAGGTGAGAAACAAGCGTTTTATTTGTAAACAAGGAAGGTAATTTAAATTATATTATTTTATACCATTTCAAATTTATTTTTACAATTTCAATGACATAAAATGACAAAAGCACATTTTTGATACAAGTGCATGGAAATATAGAGTTGACATACAACTATAATAAAACCCTTAAGAATACACATATGGAGTTTTCTCATAACAGATTATATCAAATTTTCTAGTCACTTCCTTTACCATTTTTTGATTAGTTTAGCAAGCTAATTAAACAAACAAGTAAAGTTTGAAGAAAATTCTGAATTTTCAGTGAAATAAACAATGGAAGTTTCTGCCAAAGAAAATCCCCCCCTCATAAAGCCTAAAAATTTGTTATCCCAAAGATCGAGAGGCTAACCATTTGGGTTCCTACTTCTCTCCTTGTATATATGCACAGATTCATACAAAAGAAATCAACATCATAATTAGGCCTTAACAATATTCTTTAGATGTATACACATCAATGATTCCAAATTCTTAACTATGTACTTATTAAAAAAAATTTAAAGTTCTTATCCATGTATCTATCATACTCTAATATTTTTTTTTCTTAAAAGTCTTTTTGTTTCTTTTACAAGTTTTTAATTACGCCAGAGGCGTTCTTTAAGGGGAGGCTCGCCTTTAAGCCTTCGTCGTCTGTTGAGAGTGTATGGAGGGAATCCATGTGTCAAGTGGATATGTTTCAGAACATTCAGCCAAACCTTTTACGTGGCAACATCGATATGGTTTAGAACGTTCTAGACGCAAAAGAACCGCTTGGATGGATAACCGCGCCTGCATCGTTGACGCCGGTGCTATTCTGTAGTTGGTGCCCTTGCTCTCATCTGAAGACCCTAAGACACAGGAAAACAATGCGTCCAGGGTCATGGAATCCGACGCGGTGCCTCTGCTGGTGAAACTTCTAACGGAGAGGACCGTGAACGACCGAGCTTGGCCGATGATGCTCTGGTCGTGCTCGTCGTGGTGGTCTATGCCATGGAAGCCTATGCGATCCCCACCCTCGTCATGGCCCGAGGTCACAGGATCAAGTCCGTCTCGAAGCTGCCACTCTTTCTCAGTTATGGCGTAGAAGGGGTCGAGAAAGATGAGGAACAAACAATATGTTTCATGCAAGGGTCCTCTGAATGTTTATGCCGCTGAAGGGGCTAAACTTGTGGGCATTTGGGTCATTTTATTATATGGATGAAGTCTTCTTTTGAGAAGCTTGATAGTACTTTTGGGGGTTTTGAAAAGGAATCTCTGCAGAAGAAGGGATATGTTCTGCCTTGTGCGAAGATGATCAATTCCGATCTGGAAAGGATTGTGAATTCTGATGAAATCTAGTTTGTTGTGAGACCCATCAACAGAGAAATCAAGCGGAAGTCGCTCAAGAAGAACCAGCTTAAGAACTTGGGTGCTCTTCTTAAGCTCGACTCACATGTGAAAACTGCGAGGCGAATGACTCTTTTGGCCGAGGAGTAGCGTGCCAAGGCTAAGCAAGAGAAGCTGGACAAGAAGAGGAAGGAACCAAAGGTATGTAGATTCATTCATTATTACTTTGGTTTTTGTTGTTGCCCAAAATTTTCCTCACTAAAATTTACAGTTGAACATTGTGTGGAAATGGTCTATTTAGTTAGTATTGATTCGCTCCAATCATCTTGAGTTTGTTTTTGTGTTTCTTAATTAATGTAAATAAGAAAGAGAAGATTCACTGAGGTCAACACGCTACCTATGCAGGTCGATTTACCCAATTTTATAGGTTTTTGGATCCACTAACGTCGGGGAAGTACCTTGATTCTATGCGAAGCTTAGTGGGAGCATGCTTGCCACGATTTAGCAACGAAGAGGCCAAATATCTGAAAGGCTCATTCGACTTTCTTGGTTATAATTATTTTTCAACAAACTTTACGGTCAACAATTCCACTCCACAAAATTCCTTGAACACTGACTATGTTATGGAAGCCCATGCTAATATATCAGGTAAGTTGAATATGTACCGTTTTAATCACTTAATTTCTTGGCAAATTAGTCAATAAGATTTCAACAGATGAAGTAACTCATGGTATTTGATTCTTCTATGGTATTAAAACTTCTTTGTTTGGAATTGGTGGTTCAGATCAAGTAAACGAAGTTTACAATGGATTCGTTGTAAGTGTTTTGAGATATAGTTTATTCTGTAAAAACCCATAATGGGATATATAATTTCATCACGGTTTATGGTTAGTTTAAGTAAATAATACACGACTCTTTGTTTGAGGTTTGCAGGAAGGTGTCAGCGCTTTTAGGTCGTATCTTGTTGGATTGAGGGAGGTGATAAAATATACGAAGCCCTGCTATAACAATCCTCCCATATATATCACTGAGACAGGTACCCACTTTTAATGTTCATTCATTGGTTTTCAATGTGTCTTCAGTCAAGAATATGGATCTGATCGTTGTGACTAAATATGGATATGATCGTTACGAACAATGTGAATTTTGAATAGGGTATGGTGATTTCGACAACGACAGAACCTCGCTTGAAGAAGCATTGCAGGATTCAGGGTGAGTGGAGTACCATTCAAAACATCTATCATCCCTACTTGAAGCCATAAGGTGCGTGCGACATACACTCCTCTTTGTTTTCATTTGACTTTGCCATGTGGAGTGTGGGTTATTGACGAGGGCTTTGTAATTTGTAAAATGAATCTCAGGGAGGGAGAGGACGTCCGAGGTTATGTGGTTTGGTCGCTTTTGGACGGCTTTGAGTGGGCGAGTGGATATGACTATCGCTTTGGTTTATATTATGTTGTTACAACGACAATTTAAAGCGATATCCCAGGGAATCTGCCAATTGGTTTAGAAACGTCCTCAAGTCATAGAACATTTATTCCTAGAACTGCACTCGGATGTATATTTCACCATGTTTATGATATCTTCAGTTGGTTGGTGCCTAAGCGATATGCCAGGGAATCTGCCAATTGGTTCAGAAACGCTCTCAACTTACAAAGAATTTGTTCTGTGAACTGCATTAGCATGTATATTTTTGCACATTAATGAGTCCTCAGATTGAGGTCCATGTTAACTATTATTATTATTAAATGTATGAAAACGCTATTTTTTGAAAAATTAAATTTCTTACATAGATATTAAATATTTTAATCTCTTAAAATAGTCTAAGTTTGGCCATTGATTTTTTATTACATTGGGGCTCTTGAACCTTTGTTATAATAAAAGATGCATTAACATTTAGTTAATATTTTATAATAATAATAAATACATTAAAATTAATTTGCTTAATATTTTATAATAATAAATGCATTAAAATTTAGTAAATGATTTCAAGTTTCACATGAATTTATATTAATTTAATGGTTATTAACACAATGATTTCAAGTTTCACACGAATTTATATTAATTTAATGGTTATTAACACAATGATTTCAAGTTTCACACGAATTTATATTAATTTAATTGTTATTAAGACACTAGCATCAAATTAAGTACGTTAATCCATACATCAATGATTTGTATAATTGTGTTAAGGCTATGTAAACACACAATTTATATAGCTTTAAAACTCTTTTAGTACTCTCAATGGCTAAAGTACCTCCCCTACCTACATACAAAGCCAAATCCCATTATTTATTTGGTGTATATATTTTATTAAATGGTGTATAAGTGTCATGGAATCTTATATGTGTTTTTGGTAGAATAATAAAAAAAATGGAGAGAATTTTAGATGGTAAGTTTAGTGGAATCAAAACCCACCAAAAACACATCTCACTTGCATAAACTTGTAAATATTGGGAAAAGATTTATAATTGTGCAAAGAAAGCCCATGATGGAGCTTGTATATGAAAGTTATGGCATTTCTTTTTTTGCCACTAAATCTCTATAGATAGTGTGAGTATGAGAAAACCTAGATTTGGCCTCTTGTTATGGGGATTTTTGGATGAGCATCATATGCACATCTCTTCTTAGATGCAGATACCACCATTCTAGTCGTTATTTTTCACTAATAATTGCGTAAGAATGTTTGGTTTTCACTATATCTTGTGTACATTTTGGAATACTATGTGTTCTTTCATCTCGTTCTCAATTTAATTGGATCAATGGTATCGAAACAATATGTTCTTGCTATTTTTGTATCACGCATGTCTATGACGATGCTAGGGTATATGAGTCTAGGCCCTTAAATAATTGAGCATGTAGAAGGTTGATGCCCTATCACTTTTTTGTTTCTGGGCCTTTGGACAACCTTCGATTCCAAAAAACAACAGATGAAGATCTTGTTAAATAGGTTATACAGTGTTCAAATTGAGATTGATTTTCTGCCACTTTGATGGATAAATGGATTTTCAACTCTAAAATTTCAACGTTAACAATAATAGTGTGGGGCTAATACTATAGATTTATGGAGAAGAATAACTCAATTGTTTAACAAGTATAATATTTGTAGGTTGAAGCAATGTATATTTAAGTTCATCAACATCACATCACATAGTTGGTGCAAGATGAGGATACCAAGCCAATCTCTTGTGCCACTTATGATTGAGTAATATTCTCCACAAATCTTTAAGTAGAGACAAATTTGAAAAACTTAAAAACATGCTTGGTGCTCTTTCTCATGCTATGAATGAATGAAAGGTATGCTAGTTAAGAGTTTACTAGTCATTCAAGTAAGATGAATAAAGATAACTCTAATTACAATATTTTGATCTTTTATCAAAGTGGGAACATGACATTTTCATTCTCCCATGTAGAATGTATGCTAGTTATATGTTATTAAATACTCATTTTAATAAGTTTTTCAATTAAAGTGTGATAAATATTCACTAAATAAAATTATATGAATGACATATTTAAATTATGGCACCAAAAAGAAGTAAGGTGTGGAGAAGATGTTGTCACATTAATGTAATATTAATTTAAATAATATTACATTAAAATAAAAATAATAGTAATAATAAAAATAAAAATAATAGTAATAATAAAAATAAAAATAATAATAATATTAAAATCTCTTCAATTAAAAAAATTAAATAATATAAATTCAAATTTATTTCTCAATTATAAATAATATAAATTCAAATTTATTTCTCAATTAATAAAATAAAATAATATAAATTCAAATTTACATATTAAAAGATTTTTTATACTTGTGAATTTAAGATGGATCTAAATTGTAATACACTCGTAATGGATCGATGTCCAATTTTGTTTAGCAATTTCAATCTAAACTTTAGGAGTTCATCACCATTTTGCCATCGACATAGCTCAAAGCAATGCAACCATGAATATTATATTATGGTGGGTGGTATCCTTATTTTCATAAAGCCATAAACCATTTTACATCGTTGTAAAACTAAGTTTACAAATAAAGAAAATAACACTACTTAAGAAAGCAATTTTCTAAACTTCAACTACAAAAAGGAAGAATGGAATATGGATATTATATATACTTAATTAGAAAGTTATTTGCAACGCCTGTGGGGCAACAAACAAGCATAAAGATGTCACACTTGATTTGAGAACCCCTCTCTCAAAATATTATTTTATTTATATTTGTCTGCAATATCATGCATCCATTCCACTGGTGTGATTCATCACATTCCGTCCCCTATTCCTCCTCCGGCACCAGCGCCTCCATCAAATTCTCCGCCAGCTCCTCCACCACCGCCGAACCCTCCACCCGCTCTACCACCTCCGCCAAGTCCTCCACCAGCACCTCCGCCAAGGCCTCCTTCAGCTCCAGCGCCAGCGCCAGCGCCACCACCAGCACCTCCACCAAGTCCTCCTCCGACTCCACCTCCAGCGCCACCACCAAGTCCTCCTCCAGCTCCCCCGCCAGCGCCACCACCTGCCCCTCCTCCTAAACCTACTCCAGCTCCCGCACCACCACCGACACCTTCACTCAAACCACCGCCACCTCCGGTCCCTCCGCCCAAACCTCCACCAGCACCTGCACCCAAACCACCTCCACCTCCGGCCCCTCCGCCCAAGCCTCCTCCATCGCCACCAAGTCCTCCTCCTCCGCCTAACCCTCCTCAGCTTCGGATGAAATTGTCGAGTTTATATGGGCGCTCATGAACCAGTTTGTTTAAATCTCTAGCTGCTGTCACATGACAACAAGCCGCTGCTACTAACAATCCGGCAAGAATAAAGAGAACTTTTTTCATACTGATGGATGTCATCTTCGATCTGTCTTTTTCTTCTTCTCGACTCGCGGACGAGAAGTGCAACGTCCCTTTTATAGGATTAACGAACGATTGAATCAACCAATCGATCGCGATGGCTTCTTATATCATTTAACTTCTTACCTACACATAATGTGTCTACATGAAGTAGACAGAGACAGGTCGACAGGAACATTTAATTATAGCTGGTTTACTTTATGGTAGTCAGTGGAGCATAGCAGCGTATTATTGGATGAAACAATCTTTTGGAACATGGAAGGAACTTGGAAGAGAGATTATTAGGTGAAGGCACTGACTGCATTAATTTCGACAACACTGTATATCTGTTGCCTTGCCTGTCCAGGGTCCTTTGCTCTGCGTCTTCTTTGAATAAATATGAAATTCAGTTGGTATATACATGCTATGTAAGTCAATAAATGCACGCAATCCAATCTATCCACCTTATGCACTTCAGTCAAATGATCAATGAATGCATACAATCCAATCCGATCTGTGTACCTGCTTCCCAGCTCAATGCATTCAAGTTCCAAATTTCAACAATGCAATGAAGTTCCAATCGCTTAATGCATGGAAGTTCCAAATTCCAAAATCGGTCTCAACAAGCCTTTCCAGGTAGGCGCGATACGGAAGATAGGTCAGATTGGCACGCTCACCTCACGTTATAGATCGGTCAAGCCTTTCCAGGTAGGCGCGATACGGAAGATAGGTCAGATTGGCACGCTCACCTCACGTTATAGATCGGTCAGATGCACGCTTACGGTATTGTAAATTGGTTATGGACAGATACCTAGAAGCGAAACTGACCCTGACTTTCAAAAATGTCTGCATGAATGGCTGGTGATGCCATCTTTGTTTGACAACCAAGTTACAACTCCTACCACTCCTATGCTACGGAAATCTGATCTCGTTAACATGCTTTTCGATCTATATGTCACATGTCTCAATATATACATTGAAATATATTTTGATAATATTTATATTACATGTAGCAGCATTGAAACATTGAATGGTGCACAACAAACTAGTTATTAATAACTAGATGATGTTTCAGAATCCAAAGAGACTCAAGTCGCCAGGGTAAAACGCCTTAAACAGAATTTGAGCCTCTTTCGGATGGTGGCCATGATTGTGGCCATGATTGACATCCACTGAATGAAATTGACAGTGATACGGGGCTGCATCAGTCAATGGGGAGACGTGCACCAGAAACGGTTTGTCACTTTAATTTATCATTTAAATAATATTAACCCATTTCTAGGTCACTTAACCTATTTTCCTTATTTTTAGGGTTAACCACTTTCCATAAATATTCCTTCTTGATTTTGTCACCTTAGTTTATCATTTCTTCTTTTAGG
>SNQJ01S0012461.1:75411-106217 GCA_010110895.2 Picea sitchensis
ATCAATGACAACTCATTGATCCATCTTCATCTATGCATTCTCATCAAGGACAATACATATTATATTACATAAATCATCAATCAATCAATCCTTTGACATCAATCAATCACTTGACATCAATCAATGACATCAATCAATCAAACAATTGGCATCAATGACAACATGATCCAATTGGCATCAATGACAACATGATCCAACAAGTGTTTGCAGGAAAACATTTTTAAAATTGAATCTACTTTCATTCGGTATAATTTGTTTTCATTTTCATTGTTTTTATATAATTTTATAAAAAAATCACTGCATAATATTTTTAGATGAGATTATGATTCGATGAAATGAAAAACCTATATTTCTAAAAATACACAATGGAAAATTATGGACAATTTATATTCATAATCCTTAAACTGTTGTCTTCAAAAGAGTATTTTTAGATTTTACTTTTAAGTAAAAATTAAGATAGATACATGGTGGAGGAAAACACTTGTTTAAAATATGTAACTTTTTTAGATTGGTCAACTTAAAAAAAATCTAAAAATTCTAATATTCACCCATTAGATTAAAAACTATAGTCATCACAAAATAGAGTCTTTGTAAATTGTTGTAGTATATTTCATTTGTCAAAAAACAAAAGTTTAATAATGGATACATTGTTGTGGGAAAAAATAACTTCGTTCCCTTCATTTTTAAGGAGCATATTGTCAAACAATTGTCAAATTGACATATCAAATCTCAATAAAAAATAAAATTGAAAAATAGTTAGTAGAAAACTAACAAAATTCTTCACAAGTTTTGTTTTTACAGTAAAGTAAAATTCTAAATAAAAAAATACTGTTGTTTACTGGAAGTTAAAGAACCCATTAAAATTAAACAAATTTTATCATAAAACAAGAAAAAGTGTTACCTATCTTCATGACTTTACCCTTTTAATACTTAAAAAAAACTACAATATAATATATTACATGTAACATATTACATTGTAATATGTTTTGGATTAATCCCCTAAAGAGTTTTGCTAATTCCATCATGTATCATAATTCATGCATTAAAAAAAAAAACTATGTAACATTTCATTAACTTTATTAACTTGCCTTTATAAATATCATTACATCATTTTAGTATATAAGTTTATCATGTACACCTCATCTCATTAATTATTCATGTATTATTAACTTGAGTACCATTTCCTTAAAAAATTCATTAATCTAGGTGTCATTATTTAAATGTAATAATTTTTCAAATACAATTAAATCATGTACACCTCATCCCATTGATTATTCATGTATTATTAAGCTGAGTACCATTTCCTTAAAAATTTCACTTGTAATTATTCATGTATTATTAAGCTTTCCTTAAAAATTTCACTTGTAATTATTTAAATGTAATAATTTGAGCAAAATTATCAAAGTAATGTATATTTTTAATCATTCAATGGAAAACACTAATTTAAACATCATCTAATTTGTGTGATGTATCATTAGTATACCAAATCCCATTAACCTAAGTGTTATTATTCAAATGCACCATTGATTATAAATTCATGTATTAGCATATTATTCATGTATTATTAAGCTGAGTACCATTTCCTTAAAAATTTCACTTGTAATTATTTAAATGTAATAATTTGAGCAAAATTATCAAAGTAATGTATATTTTTAATTATTCAATGGAAAACACTAATTTAAACATCATCTAATTTGTGTGATGTATCATTAGTATACCAAATCCCATTAACCTACGTGTTATTATTCAAATGCACCATTGATTATAAATTCATGTATTACTATGCTAAGTACCATTTCCTTCCAAATCTCATTAACTTAGGTGTCATTATTCAAATGAAATAATTTGAACAAAATTATTAAAGTAATGCATCTTTTTAATCATTCAATGGACAACACAAATTTAAACATCATCTAATTTGTATCAATGGACAACACAAATTTAAACATCATCTAATTTGTATGATGCCCATTAGTAGATCAAATCTCATTAACAAACCAAATCTCATTAAGCTAAGTGTCATTATTCAAATGCAATAATTGAAGAAAAATTATTAAAATAATTCATATTTTTAATCGTTTTGAAAACACTAATTTAAACATCATCTCATTTGTGTGATGTACCATTAGTAGACCAACGGATTCTTATCACCATCTAACCCACCTAATCATTTCGATATCATCCTACTCATCAAGATAATGATCTTTGTAACATTCAAGAATGCACAAAGTACTATATAGATTCAAGTACCATCAAGTTGGTTTTATTTCATTAGACAATCCATCGTCATTCACTAAAATATTCAAACATAAGACATTCACCCATTCACTAATGTCATTAAACATGGAAGAAATCAATAATCGGGGACCTTCCCATAATCATATACTGCTTATCCTTTTTTTTAACATAAATATTTACTTAGATTAATTATTAAAATACCATGGTTTTGTCCATATAGACTACAAGGATGGAGCATTTTACTTATTCAAATGCAATAATTTGAGAAAAAATATGAAATTAATGCATATTTTTAATCATTCAATGGAAAAACACTAATTTAAACATCATCTAATTTGTGTGATGTATCATTAGTATACCAAAAGATTATAAGCACCATCTAACCCATCTGATCATTTCGATATCATCCTACTCATCAAGACAATGATCCTTGTAACATTCAAGACTGCACAAAGTACTATATTGATTCTAGTACCATCAAGTTTGTTTTATTTTCTTAGACAATCCATCGACATCATCAAACATAAGACATTCATCCATTCACTAATGTCATTAAACAAGGAATAAATCAATAATTAGATACCTTCCCATAATCATGTTTGCTTATCCTTTTTTAAAATATATATTTACTTAAATGAATTATTAAAATACCATGGTTTTACCCATATAAAAGAGTACAAGGTAGGGCATTTTACAAAAACTTTGAAGATTCTTATATATTTTAACAATTGAGATAAATCATTATAAATCGGTTACAAAGTAATTTATAGAATAAACACATTAAAATAAATTGTTTTTACGGTATTGTTGATCTATTTACATATTAAGGATAAGATTCAACTTTCTAGGGTATACTTAAAGAAGTTGTAACGATTCCTTTGTTACAACATCAATGTAAGTGAGTATAGTAGTGGCAATTATTTTATTTTTTTAAACAATAATTAGAATAAGTTATATCTGACGAATAACAAAGAACAAATTATACACATTCTAAAGTCATCTATATCCGAACATGGAAAGAATCAAATACACATCATTGCCACTAATATATTAACCACATCACATAAGAAACCAACCAATGACTACTCACCTAACCTACCATGCAAGGTTAGGACCTCCAAGACACATAATCAACACTTAAGTCCAAGATTCATCTGATTGTGTAATGACCCTCCATTACGACAACCAAAAAGACATACAACAGGTAAAAAAAAATTTGTTTGCATTAACAAATATGCATCACAATTGATAATGACATCATTGACGCATCATCTGACATATTAATGAAACAAAATTAAAATGTTAACAAAACTGCACGACATAAATTGGCACAACATTGCAATGAATAACGATACATATGTTGACGCATTAACACAATAAACAACAACCCATAACAATGCATTCTTTTAATAAGGATGCATCACAACACGAATCATAAACCGCTCAATTCATCTCATAAGGAAAATCATCAGAGAACATCGAGATAATATGAGATTACATAACTCTACTTAACGATCATAAATATAATCATAAAATGACATAATATACTACCCGCCAAACCTACTCTGCAAGGTTAGGACCTCCAGGACACATAAGCAATGCTCAAGCCCAGGTTCCAATTGATTTTAACCATTTAAGGTCTCAAGGTTGGCGATTGTTCTGAGGAATAAGGAGGTGTCTACATCCCACCCGACACAATCAAGTCCAAGCCGACTAAGCTAAATAACATCATCAACGATAATTAAGGCACAATATCATTCTGAGACCCAACACATGTAACGTAAAATTCCATGGCGCAAGAGAATGTAAATAATAAATCCATCTAGCAATGACATAAGTCGAGGCGCAATAATGTACTCATTTAATTTTTAAGATGCAACAAATCTACTTAACTTCGAGGCGAGGGATTAAATTAATCACAATTACAATAATCAACATCATAATCAAGTAAGGACATGATCTAATTTTCAGATAACATAATTTACTTATTGATCAACGTGCACAATTAATTATTCAATGCGTAAACACTTTGCATCAACTCAGCCCATAACACAAACCATCTAAACACCTATTCTTCAAAATAAAGCTAGGCGCAAGGGAAATTCAATATTAAGTGATCAAGCCTCAACATAGATTAACGACGAACTAAGTTCTAAGTATTAAAATGATCGTATATCAACATATATAAGTGGTGAAATAAAATCGAAATAATACAATGAACTCACATCAATATATCTAAGTGGAGAAATATAATCTAATTAATATACATTCCTCGTTATTGCTATGATGCTTGAATGATAATCACATTCAATGATTATTACCATAATATATTTATTATTATATATAATGCTAATTATATTAAAACTTAGTCACATTACAATGGATTCTTTTTTTTGTATAAAAGAAAACTTAAGCGCATTACAATGGATTATTTTCACTGTATAAAATAAAACTTAGAAAGAAAGAGTAGTAAACCTTCCCTAACAGGAGAATTAAAAGTCCATTATATTATATTATTTTATCATTCTCACTTTTAAGAATGCCACTTTTGTTATCCTTTTGTTCAATAAAGCAATCATATCAATATTCCACCATTATAATGTTATTGACCCAAACGATCATGATCAAAACCTTTCGTCATGGAATAATTACATAGGCTTACAACTCAATAACATTCAGATTAAAAAATAGACCATCATAATACTTATTAAAACAACGCGCATGATTGAGACTTTCCGTCCTTAAATAATTACAAGGAATATAACGGTGACGGTAGAATCCTGATGTACAAGGAACAATCATTCAGTAACCATTCCTGCGTTTTTAAAATATTAAACTGATTATGAAATCATTAACTCAAGAGGGGAAAACATTGGGGTTTAGTGCCCCAATTTCGCTGAGGTACTCGCCTAAACCAAGCAGGAGGGTGGCTACAAATGTGATGAGGCTGGAGGCAATTTCGCTGGGAGAAAAAATGTTAAATCATAGAGGAAATATGTCTATCAGTAGAGTTAAAAGACCATCTATACACTAAGGAAAAAGAGGGTTGCTGAAATGGGCGAATGGGTCAAACTCAGAGGAATAAGCGTTCTTCCTGTCCTTCATGTCTGCTAGATGTATCACTTCTTTCTGTGTGGATTTGGTTAGGTTCTTCCATGTGGTGGTGGGCACGTGATAGTTTGCAAGAACCAACTTGGTTATGGTAACATACCACTCTTGTGCACATTGAGCGAACTTATTCTTTGAGGACACTTGCTTGCAAGTGATCCAGATTATTATACTATTGGGAGTTTCATTATGATTATAAGGCATTATGGATATGATGATATTTTATTATGTTGTAATGACATAGACATGTGCTATTGACTGGGTTCTCTTGAGTGTGTAGGACTTTGGACCTCAATAATTCAGAGACATCAATGAAACCCCTTGGACTTCAGATTGAGTCAAGGAGTGGACTGTTGGGTTGAATATTGTTGATGTGACATATGTGCATATGATTAGATGTTATGATGATTGATTATTATTGCTGACATCATTCGTTGATGGATGCAGGCTGATGATAGCTTTCCGACCATCCTCACATGTGGAGTAGAGGGGCCATGCATGACATCCAGAGACTTTGAGGGAGAGGTGTGGGAGAAACCCTACCACATCCTACTAGCACTCTCGTTGTGGCTCGAATTGTAGGTTAATGATTACCTAGTTCGAGAAGACCCACGATGTCGTGAGGGAAGACTATGAAAATCGCTCATGATGATTCTAAGGGGCACACAATAAGGCAGGGGCCTTATTCCTTAGAGGTCCTTAGTCTCCCACAAGATCACCTGGTGAAGTATTGAATTGAGGGGTTTTTTATTTCTACCAAGTTAGTCAAGAGGCAAGTGGAACCCTTAGAGCACGTAGTGCATCCTGAAGGCCATGTCCCGCAAGGAAAATGAAAAGAAGCGAGTGGCACCCTTGGAGCACGTAGTTCATCCCGAAGTGCACGTCATGCAAGGAAAATGGAAAGAGGCGAGTGGAACCCTTCGAGCACGTAGTGCATCTGGAAGGGCACATCACGTAAGGAAAACGAAAGGAGGTGAGTGGCACCCTTGGAGCACCTAGTGCATCTTGAAGGGCACGTTGCCAATTTAAATAGTAAGTGAATAAACCTAGTCAGCCTTAAAACGAATGAGGTGATAAGTAAGAATTAAAAAAAAACATTCTTCCTTCATAAAAATGTCGCACAACCTAGAGAAATTAAAAACCTGGGTTTAAGTAGAACACGTGGTAAAAAAAAAAACCAATAAATAAACATGTAATGAGAAGGGGGGTAAGAAATTCAAATTGATTTATTAAAGTCAAATTATCATGGAGGTTTAAAATTTTAAAAAGAGAAATGGTTGTTTTTATCTGGTTTTGCTAATTTAATTTTACTTAAAAAGAAAAGAGGGTAAATGGTTGTTTCATCTACACTTGCTAAATTAATTTTTAATTAAAGAAGAAAAAGAATAAATAAGTGTTTTATCTACCCTAGCTAAATTGATTGTTAGTTAAAGGGGAAAAAGGGGGAAACTTAAAGAAAAAGGGGGGAACTTAAGGAAAAGGGGAAATGTAAAGAAAAAGCTGACTGTCTAATTTAGTAAGGAATATTGCCACATAAACTTTCTAATTATGAACTCAACTAGGAATTAAGCAAGACGTAAGTCATTTAAGAAGTGTAAGGGAATTTTGGGACATCTAGGAGCGATTTTAGGAATGTTTTTAGGTGGGTGAGAGAAATAGGAATATTTAATTAATTAATAAAAATAATTTTCTAGTGCAACTAGGGGATCGAGTGACATGTGTACGAGGGAGATTTTTCCTAATTAAAATTAATGAAAAACGAATTTAATGAGAATTTGGGAAACTAATTACTTAAAAACTCTATTAAAAGGATGGATGAGGAGGGGTATGGATCTGATCTTTATGCGTAACGTTACGCTGTTGAATTTTTGTCTTGAATGAACTTATCTTGTGGGAGTTAGGATACCTAGCTCAGGTAACGAGTGGTAGCTTGACCTTGCGAGGTGAGCTGGGTGCTAGCGGTTCTCTGGTATTGTGTGCATGGCCCCTTTGTGGCTCAGGGGGCTTAGGGGAAGAGGAGTACCCCTAGCATTGGCTGGGAGGTACTAGAGAGGTCACATTAGTCGGCAAGCGGGAGATGGATGGAGCACGCACGGGACAACAACTCGGAGCTGTCACAATTAGCTACGGTACGTATGCGTTTATTTTTGAATGGTAGATTAATATTGTTCCTGCACTTTTATTACTATACTTCTATTGTGTAAAGAACTGTATTTTACTCAGCATTTTATAATCAAGGACTTAAAGTTATCATAGACTTATGCTCGCTGCATTTTGAATGGATTTCCCTTGGCAAACCCAACTTCTGATTCCAATGAATTCTCTATGTGGGTTTTATTGATTATTATGAAGAGATGGTGTTTTATCTTCCGTCCCTTATCCCTTTAGTTATCAGTCCGTGCCTGAGCAGTCGTCCAGGAGCCGAATCGACGTTCGTCACTTCAGTGTTTAAAGACCTATAGATTCTATTTCCCTACTTTTCTGTGCATGGATGATGAGTGAAGGATAAATTTTTCCCAACCATCTATCCCTTACTTATTTCTGTGTTTTTCCTTTCTTATTGATCTTTAATCCTTGTGCCTTCCTTGTGAATGCTTGACTCCTGCGATTGATTGTTTCTTGTTGCGATCTTCTACTTCTTCGTTGTTCTTCATGGAGTCATTGCCTGCCTTCTTTTTTACTGCATTTTTAACCTTGGAATGAAAACGAATTTACACTTTTAATGGAAGAAGATTCACACCTTGAATGACTATGTTTTATAATTGTCAATTTCTTTTTAATAAACAACAATATGTGAATGATTGTGTTTTATAATTGTGAATTCCTTTTTATAATTGCAATATGACAACCTTTAATGACAACATTATGACAACCATTTATACTTGCAAATTTGTTTTATATGTGAATGACTGCATTTTATATTTCATATTCCTTTTTATAATCGAATTGTGACCGTGTTACGGTGTTTTATGACTATGTGACTGCCTTTTTAACTAGTGATAGTGTTTTTATCTAATGACTGTGTTTTTATGGGTAACTGCGTTTTTTTTTATCTAATAAGTGACTGTGGGTGAGTGTGTTTTTAGATCTGTGTTGACAACGATTAATCTTGTAGTGAACTTAATAATGAATGGACAACGATCTCATATATCATATATGTACATGTCGATTTATATCTTTACACAACCCAATTCGTGATGATTCACACACCCAAATCCGTGATGATTTACACAGTATTTACATAGCTAATTTCTGATGATTTACATCGCTAATTCTTGGGTGATTACCCAGCTTCCACCCTATGGTTTTCATAGCATTAACACCATGATTTTCCTGGCAGAGAATTCGTTTGATAGAAGTTGTTATCTCCCTCTTTAAATGCATTTAAAGTAATGATTTAGTTTTCTTTAATACAATGATTCATCCTTTTTACATAGCGTTTCCATCCTTTCTACATGATGAACTATATTATGTGATTACTTATCTAAACACTGTGATTTATTGGCATACACCATGCAATTTAGTTATATCACCCAATTTCTTATATCAAGCGAATTAATTGTATTTAAACCGCAACTTGGTATATCTATTGACAACAAATTTTTAATTGAGATATCATTGTCTGTGAATTACATATATATTGATTGTTAGTTAATTTAGTGGCTGTGCTTTAGCTGAGCATCGATCCTTTTTACTTAGCATTTTAATTCCACTTTTAATATGTATATTACACAACGATTTGCTGGATAGAAATTTGATTTAATGGATAGGGATTGATGGTTAGCGATTGATTCAATGGATAGCGTTTTGAATTTTAATAGAATAGTGTCGATTTCATATATATCTCGTGTGACTGCTAACAACAAATTTATTGACAACAAATTTTAATATATGATAGCGAATTTAATTTATGATGGTGAATTTATTATCAACAAAATTTTGCTATAGGATAGCGATTTAAATTTATCGACAGTAATTATTTTGGACAATGATCTTGCCTATATTGTTGACAACAACAACTATACACAATTAGACAACATTTAATTATTATTAACAATAAAAGTTATTACTCAACGATGTTATGTATCAGTTAGTTATGGTTATTTACCCAGCGATATCATTGTAAGTATTGATAGTTTATCTATAGAATTATCTAGAGACTTGTTGATATAGACAAGTGTAATAGTTCTCATTTATATTTAGACAATGTATAGTTTCAGTTTCATTTAATGAATTCATAAGATAGAAATTTCATAAGATAGTGAACTAGTTTTAGTTTAAATAGTGATATAAGACAATGAATTCGTATAGTTTCATTTTTACAAGATAGTGAATTCAGTTTAAAGGAAAGCGATATATACTTATCTGATTGTGGGATTTGGAAAATAGTTGCAACGAACTATTTGTTTTGATAATAAGTACTTAAGGTGTGAAGATTGATTTTGTTGCGGAAGGAAATTATTGTGTTGTATGAATGTCATAGTCATCTTGTTGACTTGTCGTTTGGGTATTAGGGTTAGCTGTCATGTATTTATATAGTTGATTCGGTCTCCTAGCGCGTTGAATTTAGCTTGGGTTAAGGGTCCTGTTATGTTATGTTGCGCCATGGTTGTTTTCATGCCTATCGCCTGGTGACGACATGATTCTTGATGAGGGGAACATCGCATGCCCTGGCGGATAGAGGTGAATGATAAGATGGAAGGAGTTTGTGCTTCCCAATGTGGGTGTTGTTTGTTGTAATTGATGTTGGCATTTGGTTTGTAACGCCTTAACGTGTGTGGTTTTGCACACCGTAGATGTTTCCAGTTACTTTACATCAAAGCCATTGTGTCGGGTTCATTGATGTTGTCCTTTAGCTTGTAGGCATTTTCTTGTTTGTGTCGGGTGGGTAGTCGCTTATTGTTGTCTTGGATCATCACATGCTTCGTTTAGTTTCCTGATGTGATAGTGCCTGAGTCATTGTTTTCTGTTGCCTAATCTGCGTGCGTGGTGCTCATCATCAAGTTGTGTTATTTAACTGTTGTCATTGTTTTCGTCCTTCTTTAAAAAAAATAAAAAATTGCATTGCATCGCGTGTAGTCGTAACGATGAGGATGTGTCATATAGTATCAGAGCGGGTTCAATCCTGCGACGTGGATCGCCATGCTTTCAACTGTTGTAAAACCCTTTAGTATTAACCTAGAGATATTTAAAAACTTTAGCGTTTCCATGCGGTGATATCGATTAGAGGATTCTATAGATGTTTGCGATGTGGTGTCGTGGAAGGAGATGTGATGCCTCTAGAAGTGCTCGTGCCCTTGGAGTCTAACCCCCAAGGTGAGGAACAAGTCCTTGGGATGGATCCAATTGTTGTAATGGATGATGATGGTCTGAGAAGGTCCTTTTAGGGAATGCCAAAGGCCTTGATCCATTATTTGTACTGAGATGAGGTCAGGGCGCATGTGCCCCTGAGGGTTCACAGTGCGCCCAACTAGTACCATTAGTATTCACTGCAAAATTGAGAAGGTCAAAATTCCCTAGTTCTTGGGTGCGATGGACAGTGCAGCCGCCTAGGCATGGTTGTAGAATATGGCGATGTTCTTTTCACTTCACGGCTATGCCTCCAATATGAAGGTCCGCATGATGGTCTTTCAACTAAAGGAGAGCGCTCTTCTATGGTGGAAGATTCTCCTGCTGTAGTTGAACAGGGTAGTCGAAGACGTGTCATGGGAACTATTCGAGGAATGGTTCCGGGAGAGGACTAAAGCATATGGATCAACCAGACCCACTACCATGGGAGATTTGGGAAAGGACCATTGAATTCATGTAACAGTGAATAACTGCCAGGTAGATCACCAATCGACTGTGCTCGAGACGTCAGGCAACGTTGCTAACCAGAACCTTAGTATTTTGATTGATCTGGGTGTTATAGAGAGTTTCATTTATGGTACAATGCTAAAATGATTTAAGATAAAGGCAGTCGAACATGATGAGTTTATCTTTATAGATGGATTTGGGAGCCAAACAAAAGGTTGGTGGGAAGGTTACGAGCTGTAGCCTTAACCTGGGAGATTTTTCACCAGGTCCAACCTGTACATCACAATATTAGGATCTTATGATGTCGTGATCGATATGGACTGGTTGGAATCACATGAGGCGATACTCAACTGTAAAACAAAATGGTTGAGCTTCGTCTATGATGAGGGTCAGAGACGCGTGATTGAAGGTCAGAACCAAGGAGTTTCCCTGAGGTTCATCTCTTCCTTGCAGCTACGGAAGAGCATGTGCAAGGGATGTAAGCTTTATGTGATCCTTGCGTTAAAAGAGAAGGGAGTAGCAGATGGTCTAGAACACCCTTCGGTGGTGAGAGAGTTTGTGGACGTCTTCTTTGAGAAGCTACCTAGGATGTCGCTAGAGAGGGAATTGGAATTTACCATCGACCTAAAATCTGGGAACTGAACTGATAGCAATAACACCTTATCGGATATTGACCCCATAGTTATAGGAGTTGAGAATGAAACTTAAGAAGTTGTTGGAACTAGGACTTATACATCCAAGTGTGTCACTGTGGGGTGCATCCGTTATCTTCATACAGAAGAAGGATGGGTCGTGGAGACTTTGCATTGACTATCATTAATTGAACAAAGCAACGATCAAGAATTAGTATCTGTTGCCAAGGTTTGATGATTTGTTTGATTAGATGAAGGGTGCGATGGTGTTTTCAAAGATAGAATTGAGATAAAGGTATCACCAGTCATGGATCAAGGAGGACGACATCCCTAAGACCGCCTTTAAGATGCAGTTTGGACATTACGAGTTTATTTTTCTATCGTTTGGACTGACGAACGCCCCAGGGGTATTTATGAGTTTGATGAACGAGGTGTTCCATGACTACTTGGACAAGTTTGTCCAAGTATTCATTAATGATATTTTGATTTACTCTAGGACAACGGAAGAACATGATGAGCACTTGAGCTTGGTATTACAGTGTCTACGAGAGAACAAATTGTTTTGGAAATTGTCTAAATGCTCATTTATCAATCAAGGATTCATTACTTAGGACATGTCGTCTCTAGCGAAGGTATCATCGTGGATCCGAAAAAGGTCGAGGCTATTATGGAATGGCCTGTGTCGATGAATGTCTCAGAAGTGCATAGTTTCATAGGTTTAACAGGATACTATCGACGGTTTGATGAGGGTTTCTCAAGGATAGCAAATTTGATTACGAAATTGCAGAAGAAGAACAAGAAGTTTGTTCAGACCAAGAAATGCGTGGAAGCATTTCGGAGGCTCAAAGAATTGTTGACAACAACACTAATGCTAAAGGTTCCTAACATGGAAACAGACTTCTTGGTATGCACTGATGCATCCAAGGAAGGATTAGGGAGAGTCTTGATGCAAGACGGTCGTGTGATCACTTACATCTTGAGAAATTTGAGAAGGCATGAGGAGAACTATGCAACACATGATTTGGAGTTTTTAGCCATTGTTTATGCCTTGAGAGTTTGGAGGCTCTACATTATTGGACAAAAATTGAACTAAAAACGGACCACTATGGACTACAACACATCTTTACGCAAAGCAACTTGAACGCGCGACAACGACGTTGGTCGAAATTGCTTACCAAGTATGATTTTGAGATTTCTTACGTAAAAGGGACAGTGAACATAGTGGTGGATGTGTTGAGTCGGAGACCACACATTATTTCAGCAATTACCTCTTCAGAAGAATATATGTGAAAATATTCTAACTTTACAGTGTGACGATGACTGGTACAAATAGGTCAAGGATTTTATCGGACAAAACACAATGATGGTACGAAAATTTGAAGGATTTACTATGGACAACGATGGATCATTGAGATTTAAAGGTCAAATTTACATACCACCCAATGACAAGTTGAGAATTTTGATCCTAAACGAGGCTCATAGAGCAGTGTGCATGACTCACCCGGAAGTCATGAAGATGAGGGAAAATATTAAAACCTTATTCTTCTGGAAAGGAATGAAGGCAGACATAGTAAAATACATGGCAAGATGTCTAGAATTTCATTAGGTGAAGGATGAACATAGAAATCCAACGGGATTACTATAGACACACTATTCTTGAATCAAAATGGGAGGGCATTTCGATGTATCTCATTGTTCGATTGCCACTGACGACAAGGAGGTACGACTCGATTTTTGTGGTAGTGGACACTCTAATGAAGAGTTCTCATTTTATTCCTGTACGTACGACATATCAGACACCTGACATAGCTAGAGTTTTCAACACTGAGATTGTGAGACTGCATGGCATGCATAAGAGGATTATATCTAATCGAGGATCAGTGTTTACTGGACGATTTGGACTAGTTTCCAAGAGGCATTGGAAACCCAACTTAACTTTAGTACTGCGTATCACCCAGAGATAAATGGGCAGATGAATGAACAAACCAAATCTTGGAGGACATGTTGTGCATGTACGTGATGGACCAACAGAAGCGTTGGTAAGAATTCTTGCAACTGGTAGAATTTGCATAACAATAGTTATCAAAGCACCATTAAGATGGTGCCTTTAGAGTTTCTTTACGGGCGACCATGTTAGACGCCTTGAGTTGGGATCGGCTTGAGGATAGGGTCCTGGTGGGACTGGAAGCGATCCAAGAAATGGAAGATTGATTGAAAACTATAAGACAAAGGACCAAGGAAGCGTAGGATCAACATAAGAGTTATGTCAATGCGCATTGTGTCGACCGTAGTTACGATGTGGCGATCGAGTATTCTTGTGAGTGAAAACGCATAAGAGTTCGATCAGGTTTGGAAAGGGTGCTAAACTATCTCCTAGGTTCGTGGGATCCTACGAGATTATGGAAAAGAGAGGGTCGTGGCCTATCGACTAGCCTTGTCTAATCCTTGAGGCATATGCACGATGTCTTTCACGTCTTTGTTTGAGACATTATGCTAGTGATCCTACACATGGTTTGACATGAGTTCCTTGTAGGTATTTGATGAGGTTGCACTCACGGCTGAGCCAAACTGCATCCTGGACCATCACATTCGACATCTACGACGTCGAACAATAAATCGTGTCAAGGCCCAGTGGGACAACTATAGTCCACACTCGACGACCTGAGAGGACGCATATGATATGCGTCAACAATTTCCATTTCAGTTTGATAGGTAGACTTATGATACTATGATACACTTTATTTCATCACTTATATACTATGAAACTTCAGGATGAAGTTTACACCAAGAGGGGGTGTATGTAACATCATGCTCTTGCGCGCACTGAGTGAACTTATCCTTTGAGGACACTTTCTTACAAGTGATCCAGATTATTATACTATTGCCCGTTTGATTAAGTTTATGATGATGAGGCATTATGGATATGATGATATGTTATTTTTTTTTATTGAAATAGACAAGTGATGTTGACTGGGTTCTCCTGAGTGTGCACGACTTTAAACCTCGATCATGTAGAGGCATCAATGGAACCCCTTGGACTTCGGATTGAGTCAGGGAGTGGACTGTTGGGTTGAATGCTGTTGATGTGACATATGTACATATGATTAGATGTTATGATGATTGATTATTATTGCTGACATGATTCGTTCATAGATGCAGGCTGACGGTAGCTTGCCAACTAGACTCACATGTGGAGTAGAGGTTTCTCGCACGACAACTAGAGACTTTGAGGGAGAGGTGTGAGAGAAGCTTTGCCACAACCTACTAACACTCCATCTGTGGCTCGAATTGTAGGTTAACGATTACCTAGTTTGAGAATACCCACGATGTCATAAGGGAAGACTGTTACAGTTTCTCGCGATGATTCTAAGGGGAACACAATAAGGCGGGGGACTTATTCCTTAGAGGCCCTTAGTCTCCCACAAGATCACCTAGAGTAGTATTGACTCTAGGGGTTTTTGATGTCTACCAAGTCAGTTCAGAGGCGAGTGGCACCCTTGGAGCATGTAGTGCGTCCTGAGGGGCACGTCGCGCAAGGAAAATAGAAAGAGGCAAGTGGAACCCTTGGAGCACGTAGTGCATCCTGAAGGGCACGTCGCACAAGGAAACTAGAAAGAGGCGAGTGGCACTCTTGGATCACGTAGTGCATCCTGAAGGGCACGTCATGCAAGGAAAACGAAAGGAGGCGAGTGGCACCCTTGGAGCACGTAGTGCGTCCTAAAGGGCACATCGCGGTTTTAACTGGTAAGTGAATAAACCTAGTCGGCCTTAAAATGAATGAGGTGATATGTAAGAATTAAAATAAAAATTTCTTCCCTAATAAAAATGTTGCCCAGCCTAGAAAAATTAAAAACCTAGGTCTAAGTAGAACATGTGGTAAAAAAAAATAGCAATAAATAAACATGTAATGAGAAGGGAGGTAAGAAATTCAAATTAATTTATTAAAGTCAAATTATCATGGAGGTTTAAAATTTTAAAAAGGGAAATGGTTGTTTTTATCCATTTTTGCTAATTTAATTGTAGTTAAAAAGAAAAGAAGGTAAATGGTTGTTTCATATACACTTGCTAAATTTACTTTTATTTAAAGAAGAAAAAGGGTAAATGGGTGTTTTATATACACTTGCTAAATTGATTGTTAGTAGAAAGGGAAAAAGGGGGAAACTTAAAAGAAATAGGAAACTTAAAGAAAAAGGGGGAAACTTAAGGAAAAGGGGAAATGTAAAGAAAAAGTTGAATGTTTAACTTAGTAAGGAATCTTGGCATAGGAACTTTCTAATTATGAACTCAACTAGGAAGTAATCAAGGCGTAATTCATTTAGGAAGTGTAAGGGAATTTTGGGACACCTAGGAGCGATTTTAGGAATTCTTTCAGGTGGGTGAGGGAAATAGGAATAATTGATTAATTAATAAAAGTAATTTTCAAATGAAACTAGGGGATCGGGCGACATGTGTACATGGGAGGTTTTTCCTAATTAAAATTAATGAAAAAGGAATTTAATGAGAATTTTGGAAACTAATTACTTAAAAACTCTATAAAAAGGATAGAGGAGGAGGAATATGGATTTGATATTTATGCGTAACATTATGCTGCTAAATTTTTGTCTTGACTGAACTTATATTGTGGGAGTTGGGATACCCATCTCAAGTAACGAGTGGTAGCTCGACCTTGCGAGGAGAGATGGGTGCTAGCAGTTCTATGGTATTGTCTATGTGGCCCCTTTGTGCCTCAGGGGCCTCAGGGGGAAGAAGAGTACCCCTAGCGTTGGTAGCGAGGTGCTGGTGAGGTCACATTGATCGACAATCAGGAGATGGATGGAGTTCATGTGACACAATGACTCGGAGCTACTGCAATTGGGTACAACATTCTTACATTTATTTTTGAATGGTAGATTAATATTGTTCTTGCGCTTTCATTACTATACTTCTATTGTGTAAAGAACTGTGTTTTACTCAATGTTTTATAATCAAGGACTTAAAGTCATCCCATCCTTATGCTCGCTGCATTTTGAATGGATTTTCCTTGGCGAACCCAACTTTTGATTCCAATGACTTCTTTGTGTGGGTTTTATTGATTATTATGAAGAGATGGTGTTTTATCTTCCATCCCTTATCCCTTTATTCATTAGTTCATGCATGACAAGTTGGTTAGGAGACGAATCGACGGTCATCACTTCCGTATTTAAAGACCTATAGATTCTAATGTGCTTCTTTTCTGTGCATGGATGATGAGTGGAAGATAAATTTTCCTAGCCATATATCCCTTACTTATTTCTGTGTTTTTCCTTTATGTTTGATCTATAATCTTTGTGCCTTCCTTGTGAATGATTGACTCCTGCAATTGATTGTTTCTTGTTGGAATCTTCTACTGCTTCACTGTTCTTCCTGGAGTCATCACCTGCTTTCTTTTTGACTGCGGTTTTAACCTTGGAATGAAAACTAATTTACACTTTTAATGGCAACGAATTCACACCTTGAATGAATGTGTTTTATAATTACCAATTCCTTTTTAATAAACAACAATATGTGAATGACTGCATTTTATAATTGTGAATTCTTTTTTATAATTGCAATATGACAACACTATGACAGCCTTTTATAATTGCGAATTCGTTTTATATGTGAATGACTGGGTTTTATATTTTGTAATCATTTTTATAATTGCATTGTGACCGTGACTATGTTTTATGACTATGTGAGTGCGTTTGTAACTAGTGATAGCATTTTTTTATCTAATGATTGTATTTTTATGGGTAACTCCATTTTTTTATCTAATAAGTGACTGTGGGTGAGTGCGTTTTTAGATCTGTGTTGACAACAATTAATGTTGTAGCGAATTTAATAATGAATGGACGTCGATCTCATATATCATATCTTTACATGTTGATTTATATATTTACACAACCCAATCCATGATGATTCACACAGCCAAATCCGTGATGATTTACACAGTATTTACATAGCTAATTCGTGATGATTTACACTGCTAATTCCTAGGCGATTACCCAACTTTGACCCTACGATTTTCGTAGCATTAACACCATGATTTTCCTGGCATAGAATTTGTTTGATAGAAGTTGTTATCTCCCTCTTTAAATGCATTTAAAGTAGCGATTTCAATTTTCTTTAACACAACGATTCATCCTTTTTACACAGAGTTTCCATCCTTTCTACACAACGAACTATATTATGTGATTACTTATATATGCACTGCAATTTATTGGCATACACCATGCAATTTAGTTATATCAAGAGAATTAATTGTATTTAGTCTGTGACTTGGTATATCTATTGACAATGAATTTATAATTGAGATATCATTGTCTGTGAATTACATATATATTGACTGCTAGTTAATTTAGTGACTGCGCTTTAGTTGAGCATCGATCTGTTTTACTTAGCATTTTAATTCCACTTTTAATATGTATATTACACAACGATTTGTTGGATAACAATTTGATTTAATGGATAGGGATTGATGGTTAGCGATTGATTCAATGGATAGCATTTTGAATTTTAATGGAATAATGTCGATTTCATATATATCTCATGTGACTGCTGACAATGAATTTATTGACAACAAATTTTAATATATGATAGTGAATTTAATTTATGTTGGTAAATTTATTGACAACAAAATTTTATTATAGGATAGCGATATAAATTTATCGAGATTAATTATTTTAGATAATGGTCTTTCCTATATTGTTGACAACAACAACTATACACAATTAGATAACATTTAATTATCGTTAACAGCAAAAGTTATTACTCAGCGATGATATTTATTAATTAGTTATGGTTATTTACCCAACAATATCATTGTAAGTATTAATAGTTTATCTATAGAATTATCGAGAGACTTGTTGATTTAGACAAGTGTAATAGTTCTTATTTATATTTAGACTGTGTATAGTTTCAGTTTTAATAGCAATATAAGACAACAAATTTGTATAGTTTCAGTTTTACAAGATAGTGAATTAAGTTTAAAGGAAAGAAATATATACTTATTTGATTGTGGGATTTGGAAAATAGTTGCAACAAACTATTTGTTTTGATAATAATTATTTAAGGTGTGTAGATTGATTTTGTTGCACAAGGAAATCATTGTGTTGTATGAATGTCATAGTCATCTTGTTGACTTGTCATTTGGGTGCTAGGGTTAGCCGTCATGTGTTTATATAGTTGATTTGGTCTCCTAGCGCATCAAATTTAGCTTGGGTTAAGGGTCCCTTTATGTTATGTTTCTCCACCATTGTTATCACACCTATCACTTGGTGACGTCATGATTCCTGATGAGGGGATAATCGTGTGCCCTAACGGCTAGAGGTGAATAATAACCTGGTTGGAGTCTGTGCTTCCTGATGTGGGCGTTGTTCATTGTAATTGATGTTGGCATTTGGTTTGTAATTCCTTAATGCACTTGGTTTTGCCCACCGTAGATGTTTCCAGTTACTAGTCATCAGAGCATTGTGTCAAGTTGGTTTATGTTGTCCTTTAGCTTGTAGGCATTGTCTTGATTGTGTCAGGCTGGTAGTCGCTTATTCCTATCTTGGATCATTGCATGTTTCGTCCAGTTTCCTGATGTGCTAGTGTCTGATTCGTTGTTTTCTATTGCCTGATTTGTGTGCATGGTTTTCATCGTCAAGTTGTGTTGTTTAACTATTGTCATTGATGTCTTCCTTCTTTAAAAAATAAATAAATATTTTGCATTGTGTCGCGTGTAGTTGTAACGATGGGGATGTGTCAGTTCAAACTTGAGCTAGCTTGTAGTCTTTCTCACTGAATGAGTTCTTCAATGGAAGGGAAGTGAACAAAAATAAAGCTTATACTATGGGTTTGACATTATGGAGTGATAAGGAAATTAGATAAGGGTCAAGGAGCAACGAACTGTGCCAGAAATGATTTTTCCTTTGATTGATAGCCAACAAATGGAGTGGGGAGATATTTGTCTAGAGAATGATTGATTTACGACAAAAAAATTGGGATATACCAAGAGAGGTTTCCCCATCTTTATCATAGAAGGTCAGGACAGATAGAGACCTGGTCGTAATAGAGCGACCATATTAGGGAGACGTCCAATAGAAGGTTGCCCAATGTTCGAGTCCTTTCTGGGACAATGTTTAAATGTGTGAGTACCATATTTTAAACACTCAACACATAACCATGGTTGAACGAAAGAAGGGAAGGACTATGTGGAAAAGGATAAGTGTCACAGATAAATAGCAACCCAGGGAGAGTAACCTCTACATTTGTTTTTTTGCAGTGACCAGACCCAAAAAAGAGATGAAAGTAGAGTGAGGATGGGAATCTTTACCCAGATCATTGAGCTTTATCAGAAATCGAATTTCCCTTGTGAAGGTTATGGATTAATAATATAACCAACTTTGCAAAAAGGAGGAGTCAAACATCATCACATATACACTTTGTTTTCTAAAGTTTGAACAGTTAAGAGTGCCCTTGAACCGTGATGAAAAGAAAAGATGAATTTGGTGTAAGAGAAATAAAACTATAACACCAAGTTTGGGAGACACAAAATTTTTGCTGTGAATTCCAGTGAAAACACAAAAGGCAGAGACAACAATTGATGAGATAATTGAAACACAATGGAGCAAAATGCATCCAGATCACAAGTTAATTATGGGGAGAAATAATATAAAAGAATCCAGGGCGCAAAGATGGAATTTAAGTTTTACAAGCTGAGCAAATAAGAGGTAAAACACTCTGACATAGAGAGTAAGTAGGACGCAACGATAGTGAAGGGAAAAATCCAAAATTTTAAATTAACCATGGATTCTTCATTATCAAAACAACATAACAAGTGCACACCCGTCCAGCTTCAGGGAAGCATTAAAATTTTCATCAACGTGTAATTTCACACACCATTTTTAAACTACTTTCAAATGAAATTTAACATGCGTACCATAACCAAAGGTGCGTAATCTGAAGTGGTTGTCTTGTGCTTGCGCTCCATCTATCTCCCTCTTTCTAACTACTAAGACCTCACCAATACCTATCAATCAACGCTAGGGTTACTCTTCTTCCCTGTGAGCCCCCAGAGCCACAAAGGGGCCATGCACAGAAACCAGAGTAAGCTAGATCCTACCTTACCTCTCAAGGTCAAGCTACCACTCTCTATCCGAGCTGGGTATCCCAACTCCCACAAGAAAAATTAGTCAAGAAAAATCTGGCATCATAACCTTACACATACCAGACATGCCCCATTCACCTCCTCTATCATTTATTTTATATATTTCTCTTAGTGACTGTTAGAAAAATAGGACTGTGGAGCAATAAAATAAAACAAATGCGGAAACAAAACACAGAAGATACACAATACAAGAGAGACACAGATTTACGTGGTTCACCCAGTGTGGGCTACGTCCACCAGAGAAATTGCCAGGTCCTTTCTCTATTATTATCAGGCATGAGGGAAGAGTACGGAGTCCTTTTTTATTATCCATCAAAATGAAGGATACAACCTACAGCAAAACCGTTGTAACTTCCTCTTCTTTTCTCTCACCTGATCTCTCTTAGAATGCAATAAGCCAACATACATAGCGCAATACATTTCCCTCATAAAGAGGTTTTCCTTCTAGGGAAAAAAACCTAACATAATCTCTATCGTTAGATATGGAACCTTATAATGGTCCCGGTTACAATGGAAATTACAATATACTTTTACAAGGTAATTTTTGCTTCGGGGGCCCGCTTTCGCCCAGACTCCCCAGCCGGGGGGGGTATCCCCCTCTGCACTCCCTCACATGGAAGAGTGTACATACTTTTGGGGTGTAAATGGTGTGGGGTATAAACATGGCTGAAGTAAAAGACCTCCGTCCGGGAAGATGTCCGGGGCTCCACAACCAACAATCTCCCACTTGGGCCAGTCTCACAACAATTCCACCGTTGTTGTATATGTTGGACCTACGAACCTTCTTGGACACGGAAAATTTCTCATTTTCATCTTCATTCTTGAAGACCAGCCCGGAAACTAAGAACCGGTTCTCCCACTGGATTTATCCCTTGTTAACATGTTGAGTTCGGCTAGTGTGTATCTTTTCCGACCAGTATCCATCTTCAAGGCTGATTGTATGAAGTGGTACCTCAGCTGTGCTTGATCTTGAATGGAAGAAATTTGAGTTCTTTAAGGTGAATGGAAACTCATTTGTCCGCAGTACAATCGGGTTTGTTCTCCTGCTTCTTTCCCAATTCCTCCATAAACCTTTGTAACCGAATCATCTCTTTACTAACCTCTGTGGCAGCAACATACTCCGCCTCTGCTGTTGAAAGTGCAACAGCAACACTGGGTTCAAATCAACTCTTGTTGTTCCACGTAAAGTAAAAGCATACCATGTGGTGCTCCTCTTGTTGTCTTTATCACACGCCATATCTAAATCAACATATCCCTGTAGAAAAGTGTACGGCTTCTCCAAAACATAATGCATGTGTAGTAGTACCTCTCAAATGCACGAGAATCCGCTGCGCCTCCCAATGTTCTTTACGGATTGTTCCTTCTCTCACAGCTCCCCTTTGCATGTGCAATATCA
Organism: Picea sitchensis; assembly: GCA_010110895.2. NCBI lineage: Eukaryota > Viridiplantae > Streptophyta > Pinopsida > Pinales > Pinaceae > Picea > Picea sitchensis. The sequence goes on from SNQJ01S0012461.1 coordinate 97,730, forward strand.
CGGTCTTATTATGACCATTGCAGCCACATCAAGCTATAGTAGCGATGAATATGGGACCACGGACATGTATTCTATCTCATCACGTGTCTTGGGACACATTCCCTTAGTTAATTTGAAATGGCTGGCCAAGGTGTACTAACGGGTTTTTCGTGCATTCTAAACCTCTCCAACACCTTCTCTGTGTACTCACCACGAGACAATGTGGGTTGTGATATTTTCTGTCTCTTGTTATTCTCATACCAAGGATTTTTCTTTGCGGCCCAAATCCTTCATCGTAAATGATTTGGCTAATTTATTCTTGAGCACATGTATATCCCACGTATGTTAGACCTACAACAAGCATGTCATCTACATGCAATAGCAAGATAATATAAGCACTTCCATTTTCTAGCCTTTTAAAATAAACGAAATGATCAGAATATATATTATGGCTTCATTACATCGCCAAACTACGTAGGCTTAGGATACCAGCGCCTTGGAGCTTGATTTACAGGCCATATAAGCTCTTCTTCAACACGCATACCAAATTCTCCTTCCCTTTGACCTCATACCCACGTGGTTGTTGCATATAAATCTCTTTCCTCCAAATCCCCATGGAAAGTTGTTTTTACATCTAAGCATTTCAAGATGAAAATCTTCTCTTGCCACAAGACTTAAATGGTCCTAATTGAAGTCATATTTTTAACAACATGGGAAAATATTTCATCGAAATCTATACTGTGTTTTGTGCAAACTCCTTTACAACAAGTCTAGCCTTGTACCTCTTTTCTCCTCCATCTTCTTCCTTCAACTTGTAAACCCATTTATTATGCAATGATATTATTTATCTTGTGAGCAAGCTGAACCAGATTTAAGAGTCTGGTTATTTGCCAAGGAATCATTCCTCTTTTCATGCCTTGCTCCACTTCTTTTTAGTGTCTACATACATTGCCTCTTCATAACGTTAAACATGCGAATCGGTCGATAATAAATAATATAATGAAGGAGAGTATCGTTCGAGGTGCATATAACTTGGTAGATCTTCTAACAACCTTGCAGGTGTTTGAGGTGCCTATTCAACACTTTATTTTGTTCATTTTGATTTTCTAGTTCCTTAGGAATTTCTTTTTCGTTGTCTCATCAAACTAGCTACATTGTATTCTTGTTTTTTGTTTCACATTTCTTTCCACACTTGGTGATCTTTGTGCATGAACTTCTCGTGGGCCATGACATCTCTACTCCTAATGATTTTGTTATTTTCTTAATCCCATCAGCGATAACCCAGATGTTGTATTCAAATAAGGTAAACTTCTTGGATTTTGCCTCAGAAGCTTGTTCTATTTTATTTATCAATATGGACAAATGCTTCTGTGAAAGTTTTCAAAAATAACAACTTACCTTTTCTGTCCATTCCTCTCTTTGGAATTCTACCATCAAGGCTTGAAGGTCCTCTGGCTATTAAAGTAAACAATAGTATCACAACATCTTCGAGGCTGTAGGGAGCAAACCGGCATGCAATCCTCATACTCCTTGCAGCTCCAGCAGTTGTCTTGTTCATCATTTACGACACACCATTTTCTTGTGGTGTTCATGGAATACATCTTCTCTAGTCCCATGGTATGAGCAGTAATCACCAAACTCCTTGCTGCGGTATTCACCTCCATTGTCGCATCTGAGACACTTCAAACTTCCTGTCTCTTTCTCAACTAAAACTTTCCATTTCTTAAAAGTATCAAAAACATCAGATTTTGTCGAGATGCAATAAACCCAAGTTTTTTTTACGTTTGCGTCATATTCAAAAGTAACATAATAATGAGAGCCACCAAGAGATGATACGAGGTTGGTCCCCATACATTTGTAAATCAACCTTTCATTCTTCTTTTCTTTTAAGACTCACAATCGACTCTCTTTTGTTTTCCATAAACACAATGCTCCCACAAGTCCAAATCAATTTGTTTAAGATCACGGTAGCAATTTCTTTTTATGAGAAGGATCTACATGCCCTTCCTCCGTGTCCGGCCCTAACGCCAGTGCATTGACATCCTCACAGAAGGTAAAGATATAGAAGATTCAATATTACCGGTACATAAATGCAATGTACCTACCTTCTCCTTTTCGTTATCACCAATGATCCTTTGATGACCTTCCACGTCTTATGTAAATATGGATATACAACCTTCACTTTCCAAGCCTTTGTTGAAATTAGATTTTTCTTAAATGCGGAACATGTTTTACCTCTTTCAAAACCATTGGTTTCCATTTGGTTGCTTTATTTTTACCTTCCCATTCAACAATTTTGCATGGTGCATCATCACTGATAGACCTGTTCAAAATCGCCTTGAACATAATCTGAAAATGTTTCCTATGGGTTAATGGCATGAAATGAAGCTCTGAATCTACTACCCAAGACTCAAAAATATTTAATACTAGAAAGAATCAAAGCATCTTGTAACACATCACTGTTACATTTGCTTCCCGATTTCTCTCGATGTCATCTCTTTGTTTCTTTGGAGCTCTGGAGTCTTTCTTCAGATGTCCTTTCTTCCCACAATTCCAACACTCCATCTTTCCAAGTCTGGATTTGTATCTTCCCTTCTTAGAATTATTTTGGTTCCCTAAGCCCTTTATTCTATCATTTTTTTCTTCCCCTCATATACATGTTTAATGCATTACATGGTGCCTCACTTGTGTTTTTTTTTCCGTCGCATTTCCTCATAAGGATAACACCAACAACATCATCAAATTTTAAAGTATTTGAACTAGAGACGAGTTACCCACGACCATGATCAAAACCATTCCATCTTTTTACAGTATTAGGCACAAGATTAGAAGAGCCTAACCTCATCATCAAAGTCCACTTTTCTGGAACTTGCGTTGATTGTGCCATTATTAAATTATTTTAAAATGATATTTTTAACAAAACCGCCTTCGACATATTCGTATTAAATGACAATCTATTCATTAGAAATACTTGTATTGAACGATGAGGGTTTTCATGGCAATCGTCCATCAAACCCTTCATTGTCTTTTCTTTGAGAATATTGAAAGCCAGCAGAAGCCAGTTGCCAACCTCGGTCATTATCTTTCCTAGAGCCTTTCTTTCAAGCATCTCCCATTCTTAAATCCTTCATGGCGTGACTTCTTTGCTACTATGATCAATGGTAGGAATAGATCCTTTGATATAAATAGTCTTCCATCGCATCTTCCATGGCTGGTGGTTTTGGCCATTAAATTTCGACCCTAAACTTTCCATCTTCAGGCATTTCTCCCATTCGAACTAGGAACCCTCTTTTCTGTGAGTTACCTTATTCTCGATACCAGTTGTTAGAAAAAGCAAGACCGTTAGACAATAAAATAAAACAAATCGCGGAAACAAAACCACGGAAGATGCACAATACAAGAGACACATATTTACGTGGTTCACCCGGTGTCGGCTACGTCCACCAGAGAAAATTCTAGGTCGCTTTCTTTATTATTATCCGGCCAAAATGAAGGGATACAACCACAACAAAACACGCTATAACTTCCTCTTCTTTCTCTCAGATCACACTCTCTCTTAGAGATACAACGCACAAAGCCAACATGCATTAGGCATATTACATTTCCCTCATAAAGGGTTCCTTCTGGGAAAAAGCCTAACATGAAAATCTCTATGGGTAGATCTGCGACCTTATAATGACGGTCCAGATTTACAATGAAATTACAATATGCTTTTACAAGGCAATTTTTAGCCGGAGATTACAATGAAATTACAATATACTTTTACAAGGCAATTTTTGCTTCGGGGGCTTCGGCCCTGAAGCCCCGCTGGGGGCCTGCTTGCCCCCATACCCCCCAGCCGGGGGGATAGCCCCCTCGGACCCCACAGATGGGGTTCCCCCCCTCTGCACTCCCCCACGTGGAAGTGTGTACATACTTCTGGGGTGTAAATAATTCATGGTGTATAACTACGACTGAAAGTAAAAGACCTCTAAATCAGGAAGATAATCAGGCTCCACAACCAAGAGTGACTAGTTTCCAAAATGCACATTAATTTCTTTTTATTAAATTTTAATTAGGAATATCATCCCATGTACACTTGTCACCTGATCCCTTAGTTGCACCCAAAATTCATTTAATTAATTAAATTAAATTTCCAATTTCTCTCACCCACCTAAAAGCATTCCTAAAAATGCTCTGCGATGTCCCTTTATTCCCTCACATTCCCTTAATGACTGACGCCTTTCTTAAAGATTAGTTGAGTTCATTTTAGGAAAGTTCTTTAGACTAGATTCGCTTCTATGTTCTACGTTCCTTTTGTATTTAAGTTTACCCTTTTTGGTCTAAGTTCTAAATTAGCAAGTTTTGCACATAGCCAACAATTAAATTTTTGGATAAATTCTTTCTCCTTTAATTTTAACATTTCATTTTTATTCATCCCCCCCTTTATTAATTGATTAATTAGTTTTAGTCCTTAAACCCCAATTAGACCTATGCTCTAATTTCAAGTAGTCTTAGAAAATTTGTTTTTTTTTAAGGGAAATTTTATAATTATTAAAATTTACTCATGCAACATTTATTTTAAGGCTAACCGGGGCAAAATGAGATATTGTTTTCTAGGTACCTAGGTTCATTGACTCACTAGTGTTATAAATCGCAACATGCCCTTCAATACGCACTATGTGCTGTAAGGGTGCCACTCACCTTCATTCATGATTATTTATATGATGTTCCCTTCAAGACGCACTACATGCTCCAAGGGTGCCACTCGCCTTTTGACTGATTTTTGTAGATGTCTAACCCTTGGAGTAAATACTCTGTTAGGTGACCTTGTGGGAGACTAAGGGGCTCTAAAGAATAAGGACCATGCCCTATTGTGCACCCCTTAGAATATTCATGAGCGATTGTGTTAGTCTTCCCTCATGACATTGTGGATCTCTCGAACTAGGTAATCATTAATCTACAATTCGAGCCACGATGAGAGTGCTAGTAGGATGTGGTAGGGATGCTTCCATACCTCTCCCTCAATATATCTATTGGTCATGTGTGACCCCTTTTCCCCAAACATGAGTCTTATTATCAAGCAATCGACGATCGGCAGCCTACATCCATCAACAAAACATGTTAGCGATCCATAAACAACATCATAATATACCCAGTCATATGTCACATATGCAATAACAAAAATAATCAAACCATATACAGTCCACTCCCTGACATGATTTGGATTCCAAGGAGGTCCATCAATGCCATCGACATCCTCAATCTATCAAGAGTCCTGCACACTCGGGAGAAACCAATCAATAACACATGTCTATACATAAATAACATAACATAACATCATAAATCACAATCTCATCATCAGAATCCATAAGCGAAGACGTCAATCATATAATGAACCAGATCAATTACACACAAGTTTCCTCAAATAATAAGTCACATCAGGTGCATGTAAGAGAGGGATGTTACATACACCCCCTCTTGATTTAAAATTTGTCCCGAAGTTTCACAGTATACAAGTGTAGAAATAAAGTATCTGATAATATCTAAATGTCTAGTTATAAAAAAAAATGGAAACTGTTGACACATATCATATGCGTCCTCCCAAGTAGCCAAGTGTGGACTATAATTGTCCCATTGGTCCTTGACCTGATCAAAATTTCTACACCGTAGTTGTCAAATGAGATGGTCCAGAATGCGGATTGGCTCTGCCGTGAGTGCACCTTCGCCCAACATCCACAAAGAACTCAAGTCAATAACATGCGTAGGATCACTGAACTAAATTCACACATAGATACAAGATAAAAATCGTGCATATGCCTCAAATAATGAGGCACAAATAGATATTACACCCTTCATAATTATGGTCACGCGATGTGCATCGACAAAACCCTTCTGTTGACCTTACTCTTCTTCCAACCCATTTTCTTATCGTTTGTACTTGTTCTTCCATTTCTTGGATCGCTTCTAGTCCTACCAAGACCCCATCCTAGAGTCTATCCTAGTTGAAATGTGTCCAACATGGTCACCCATAGAGAAACTCAACGGTGCCATATTAATGATACCTTGATGGCTATTGTTGCACGCAAACTCGGCCAATGACAAGAACTATTCCCAACATTTTTGTTGGTCCAACACACACATACGCATCACAACCTTCCAAATTTTGTTCATTCCTTCAGTCATCCTGTCTATCTCAGGAACATGTTGTACTAAATTTCAGTGGTGTTCCCAAGGTCTCTTGGGAAACTTGTCCAAAATCGTCTTGCAAAAATTGATTCCCTTATCAGATATGATTCTTTTGGTATGTCTGGAAATATCAAAATATTGCTGATATAAAATATAGCTATAATTGGCACCAGATGCATCATACACATAGGGACAAAATGCAAGCAATTCATCAGAGTGCCCATTATCGCGAAAATCGAGTCGTGCCTCCTTGTTGTCAGCAACAATTTCCCCAATGAATTCCATCAAAATGACCTCCCATTTCGATTCCATAATAGCATGTGTTCGTAGAAATCCTACTAGATGTCTATGTTCAGCCTTCACCTACCGACCTTCTATACATCTCTCCATGTAGTTGACGATGTCCTCCTTCAATCATATCCAGAAGAATAAGGGTTTAAGGTCTTCCCTCATCTTCGTGACTCCTAGATGAGTCATGTACATTTCTTTATGAGATTTGTTTAAGATGAAACTTCTCAACTCGTCATTGGGTGGTATGTAAATCCAGTTGTTATATGTTATTAATCCATCATTGTCCACAGTAAATCCGTCAAATTTTGGTACCAACATGGTGTTTTGTTCAATAAATTTATTAGCCTCTTTATACCAGTCATTGTCGCACTGTCAAGTTAGAATATTTTCACGTATACTCGTATGAAGAGGTATCACTGAAAATATGCGTGGTCTCTGAATCAATGCATTAGGCACTCTATTCACTTTTCTTTTATGTAGGTAATCTTGAAATCGTACTCGCTAAGCAGTTTCGGCCAACGCCTTTGTCGCACATTCAACTCGCTTTGCGTAAAAATGTGCTATAAACCACAATGGTCCATTTTTAGTTCGAACTTTCATCCCAACAGGTAATGTCTCCACACTCTTAGGGCATACACAATGACTAATAACTCCAAGTCATGCATCACATAGTTCTCCTCATGCCTTCTTAACTTTCTTGAGATCTAAGTGATCACTCGACCGTATTGCATAAAGACTCCACCGAAGCCTTCCTTCGATGCGTCAGTGCATACCAAGAAGTCCCCATCGATGCCAGGGATCTTTAGTATTGGTTCTGTCGCCAATATGTCCTTGAGCCTTCGAAATGCTTCCACACATTTCTTAGCCCATACAAACTTATTGTTTATCTTCTGCAATACTATAATCGGATTTTCTATCTTCGAAAAATCCTAGAAGAACCGTCGATAATATCCTGCTAAACCCATGAAGCTATGCACTTGTGGGACATTCGTTGGCGCAGTCCATTCCATGATAGCCTCTAACTTTGCTTGATCCATAGAGATACCTTCACCGAAGATGATATTCCCTAAATAATGAATCTCTGATTAATAAAACGAGCATTTCAATACTTTCCCAAACAATTTGTTCTCTCGTAGACACAATAGTACCAAGCGTAAATGTTCACCATGTTCTTCCATTTTCCAATAATATATCAAAATATCATCAATGAATACTTGAACAAACATGTCCAAGTATTTGCGGAACAACCCATTCATCAAGCTCATGAATACCCCTAGGGCATTTTTTTCAGTCCAAATGGTAAAACAATAAAATTTTAATGTCCAAACCTCATCTTAAATGTGGTCTTAGGAATGTCTTCTTCCTTGATCTGTAACTGGTGATACCCTGATCTCAAGTCGATCTTTGAAAACATTGTCGCACCCTTCATCTGATCAACATATCATCTATCCTTGACAATGGATACTGGTTCTTGATTGTTTCCTTGTTCAATTGATGGTAGTCAATGCAGAGTCTCCACGAACCATCCTTATTTTCCATGGTGACACACTTGTTGATTAAGTTTGGTTGTCATTGATGTCAACTCTTGAAGGAAGTTGGAGAACCCAAGTTTGGGTAATGGACCCAAGTTTGTTTGATGTATAATGGTATGAGTTTTGATATATTTTCAGGTAATACTATTCTATATGGATAGTACATGTCATGCCATTTCCAGTGGTATGTGGAACATCACATAACTCCTCATGGTTAGAGAGTTATGGCCATGTGAAGTCGGAGAACCCTCATGAGTCATCTAGAAGCCCCAAAAGGTCAAAGTAGTCAAAGTGGTTTAAGATATTTTTAAAGGTAAATAATAAAGTGAAGTGATGAGTGTACTATAATTCAAAGAGAATACAAAAGAAATTATGTAAATAATAAAGTTAATGGAGAAATTACTAAGTTGACAAGTGGTTAGAAGTGGGTTAGCCCTAAAATAAGGAAAGTGGTTTAAGATGGTTAGAAGGTAACCCCTTGAGGTAAAGTGAAGTGATGAGTTTGCTATAAGTCAAAG
>SNQJ01S0012461.1:129882-163049 GCA_010110895.2 Picea sitchensis
ATTTAAATTTAATAAGATTTAAAATTATATTAAGATTTAAAGTTATATTAAAATTCTATTTAAAATAAAATTTAAAATAAAATTTAATTATATTAAAATTATATTTAATTAATATAAAATTAAATATATTTACATTTTTTTAAAGATTAAATTGTTTATAACTTTATAACAGTAAACCTAATAACCTACGCACTTGCACAATGAATTGAAACGCCTACACAAAAAGCTTGCCCACACAAAGCTCTTCACTTCACATCCATGCGGAGGGGAGGTTGGAGGTTGAAACACACTTCACATCCATGCAACCATCCCTGTTAAAAAAATGACGGTGCACCATAAATTCCACGGTTAATTGAGGTTGGAGGTTGAAACACACTTCACATCCATGCGGCCATCCCTGGTAAAAAAATGACGGTGCACTGTAAATTCCACGATTAATTGAAATGCCCAAAGAAATGAAACAAAAAGGTTGATATTGGCAGTTCACATTCACGCGGCCATATGCATCTGTCCAATGTTGTTATTTCAATAATTTCTGTTGTTATTTGTTAATCACTGAACGTGGCAATCTGGTGGTGAGCAAGTAATTTTTTAATCTTATTTAGTAAATGTGAAAAACTAATCACATAAACTTACGTCTTTATAAATGAGCGGAAGTTAATTTATCAAAATTTAATCCATTGATTAGAGAGGACGACGAAAAATATGCCAACATCTTCAATTGCCAACCCTAAGATTGAAATTTATGATAGGTTGATTAATCCACCGATTCCAATAGGGAGGATGCCTATCAGTGTAATTATTAGTTTTCAAACTAATAATCTACAACGACAACAAAAATTCCGTTTTATAAATTTTGCAATTTAATCTACAACGATCCTAACAAAATCGAATTGCAGGTCTGATTTATAGCGTAACTATGAAATTTTATTTCCCAAAATACATTTAAATTACACAAGGAACATACAAAAATCTAAAAATTCGACTTTCACTCAATAGACAACGACCCAACAAAATTAAAAACTTTGGATTGAAAAAAAATAGTTTTGCAACGACTCTACGATTTTCTATTTTTAATAGATCACAATGACCAACTAATTTTCTAATTTTTCAAAAAACATTCAACTTGACAATGACCGTATACATTTTAGTTTACAGGGAACAACACCAATAACAATGATTCTATTAAAATCAAATATCCATATGGTGTAAACAAATTACTAGTGACTACCTGAATTCTAATTTTTGAATTGATAATAGATTAAAAAAAAACATACAAAATTCTAAACTCTGGAGATACAAATAATTGACCGTGAACAATTAATTATCAAATTCAGGGTTGGTAATTTCAATCGGTATCAAATGGAGGAAATTCAAAATTTCTGGGATGCAAATTAATTTGGAAGCGTTCATAACCATTTTAGTTTCGAAAAGTTTCTATTTGATTCTACAATGATCTTCAAAATTTTAATAGATAATTTACTCTTGACACAATATAAGATTTAGAAATAAAATACCAGAATCGTTGAAGATGGATAATTGAGGATGTTCGTCAACGACTTGGGCTCCTTTTTTACTCTCGCTTTCTAATCATAGAGACTTCACTGGTACCTCCCAGCCAATGCTAGGGGTAATCTTCTTCCCCCTTATCCCCCCGATCCATAAAGAGGCCACACACAAGAAAAAAAAAAACAATATCTCTCAAGCTTGCCTTGCAAGGAAGATCTTCCACTCTTTCTCAAGCTTGAAATCCCAACTCTCACAAGTTAAACAAAGTCAAATTTTTTTTGGTAGCATAACAATACCATCAAAAGTGAGATCCATTTCCATTCTATACCATTTATTTTATAGAAAAATCCCCAATGACACATGTCCTCATGCACGATTAATTATATTTTTAATTAATTTAATTAGGATTATTCACCCACACACTTGTCACAATGTTCCCAAGTTGCACAAGTAATTACCATTTTTATTTTACTTAAAAAACTATTTTCGCTCAAATTACCCAATGTGTTCCTATTTTTTCTCTTAGTTGTCCCTTTGTCCCCCAAATTTTCATTTAATGAGTGTCTCCTAACTAAATGTTAGTTAGAATTGGATTAGGAGTCTTATTCTAGTTAGACTAGTGGTAGGTTGACTCAAGATTCTATTCCATGTGTACTCCTATTCTCTCATATTATTATTTCTTCTATTTTAAAAAATCTATTTTATTAATTTCATGCACACATGTGCATTTTTCCAATCTTTAGATTTTAATCACTTTTCCTAAAATTTGATTTATCTCAATTATTTTAATTTATTTAATATTTTTAATTAGTCCCTTAATTAAACTTAGAATTAGGATTAGACTCTTGTTAGGTTTTTCAGTTTATAATTTGTTGTTTAATTAATAATTTCATTCTAACAAGGTCTAATCATTTCAATTTTTTCTAGGCCACCTAGATTTATTGACTCATGTTTTTAATTATGGGACATGCCCTTAAAGACGCACCTCTGTGCTCCAAGGGTGCCACTTGCCTTTGACTTGTTTTGGAATTTTGTCCAACCCTTGGAGTCAACACTTCACTCAGTCGACCTTGTGAGAGACTAAGAGCTTCTAAGGAATAAGGACTCGGCCTTATTGCACTCCCCTTATAAATATTTGTGAGTGACTATCTGAGTCTACCCTCATGACATTGTGGACCTCTTGAGCTAGGTAATCGTTAACCTACCATTCAGACCACAACAAGAGTGCTAGTACCTTGTGATAGGGATGCTACCACACCTCTCCCTCAACGTCTGGTTTCTGTGCATGGCCCCTTTACTCCTTATGTGAGTCGGATTAGCAAGCATCGTCAAGCCTGCATCCACTCACAAAAACAATGTCAATAATCCATATACATAAATCATATGTCACATGTGCATAAAATGAAATAATCAAACAAATATAATCCACTTCATGACTGATTCTGGAGTCCAAGGAATTCCATTGATGCCATCAACATCCATGACCTGTCATGTCTCCTACACACTCAGGAGAACTTGTCAGTAATATCTACCAATACATATACATCAAAATAACAAAAGTCACAATACATCATCATGATCATAATATATATATCTCATAATCGAATAAATTCATAATGTACCATAACCAGATCACTTGCACACAAGTGTCCTCAAAGAATATGTCAATAAAAGTGTGCTCAGTGGAGCAGGATGTTATCTCCTTTTGAGGAAGAGGGTTTTTGAAATTTTTGGTTATTTTCCAAATTGCAATTGTAAAAATGAGTTGTCCACCTCTATTTATAGAATATTTTGGCCCTTTCTTCCCTAATTTGGTCCCTTTTTTCTATTTCTTATCTTGGTAGTTGATTAAGTTCTTTTTTGATTTATCTTTGGGTCATTCTGATGAACTTGTCCTTTTGGTTTGGTGATTTTCTTGAGATGGGTTACACCTATATTGTCCCATGGTAAAAGTCATTTTTTCAACTATTACATATAGGTTAGGTTTTCACACCTTGCATCTTGCATATTGTTTACTTTATCGCTTTTCCATAGGATCGATCCCACCAAAGTGAGACAAGGAACCTTCTCAGCTTCTTTAGAAGTGTCGTAATTAGGTGGTAGAGCCTACCTCTACATGGATGCTCTAGGTAGATCCTTTACTACATTTTCGCATCCATGTTGCGAGTTTTATCCTTAGGTTTGGGAGTCCTTGATAGTCCCACTGTGATTACATATTGAAGCCTCATACTTCTTTCTAGTCATCATTCTTTTCTTTATCCACGAGACTCCCTAAAGAGAATCGCTTATTCTCTTTCAATCTCGTCTAAACTTTGAAAGCAATATATGACGATATTTTATTTATTCTTTTCGATCTCACTTGGATTACTTGAGAAAAGAATCCCCCCTGGAGTCTTCTTTAATCCCTTTTCAGACTCTCTAAAAATAAAAATATTGTTGAGCGATCTTGTTTCCCTTCACGCTCGCCAAACTCAAACTTGAAGGCACATCTGTTCGACGATAGTTTATCCCCTTTTTTGGTCTGAATGACTAATTTTACAAATAAAGGTATGCCCTAGGAACTTCGGTTTGTTAGGAGAGTATTCTCAGGCGTAAGTTTAACCCTTTTTGGGCTTGAGGGACTAAACTTTAGAAAAATGAACATTTTCCTTGGTTTTGGTTTATCTCTTTTTCGACCCTTGGAGATTACTTACGAAAAAGGAACCCCCTTAGAGTCCATAGTTAAGCTTTTTTCAGAATCCCTAAATATGAAAAGATTGTTGAGTGACCTTGTTCCTTTCACACTCGTTAATTGGTACAGAAAGAACATCTATTTTGAATAAGTTTGACCCTTTTTCGGCCAATAGATTATCTAGGAAAAAGGTATGCCTCGGGAGACTTGTCTTGCCGAGAGAGTTCTCCTAAGTCATATTTTTTTCTTTTTCGGGCTAAGCAGACTAAACTCAGAAAAATGTTGTGAGTCCATAGTTAAGCTCTTTTCAAACTCCTTAAAATTGAAAAAACCATTGAGTGATATTATCTCAATCACACTTGTTAAAATGGTTTTGAAGAGATGTCCTTTCGGTATAAGTTTAACCCTTTTTCAAACTGATTGGACTAGTTGTGAAAAATGAACTCCCTGAAGTCTTGTTTTATCATTTTTCAGACTCTCTAAATGTGAAAAACCACCGAGCTTACCTTCTCTGGGATTGTAAAACTTCACATGGAAGGAGTCTTGTTGTGTTATGATTAATCGCATCGCATGTCGCATCCTTGCATCTTTGGCATAATGCCAGCTCCATGTTGCCCTCAACTGAAACTTCAAAGCATTCCTTAAACGCAAGCCTTGCAACACTTTTTCCCTTGTGATCTGACAACTTGACCCATGAAGGAATTTTCCCAGAGTGTCCTTATCCTGCACATGTCTCCTTTCCCTGAGCATCAGTATGTTCCATGTGCTTGGAACCATTTTTTTTTCTTGCGACACTCGTTCCTCCTTTGTAATGTAGCATTCTTTTGTTCCTTTTCAAGCTCGTTAAAAATTTGAAAAAGACAAAAAAATAAAATATTCCAAAAAGAGGGGACGAGATATATATTCTCTTTTATTCGGAAGAAAGATAGTCGCCCTTGCAAAAATCACATCCTTCCATTTGTTCGTCGGGCATTGGGATCTAGTATGACCTTAAAAAGTTGTTCTCACTACATATAGTTGTTTCCTCCTCTTTTTGGTTACTCTTCCAAGCATATGCAGAGTTTGGGATGCCTCCTGTATCACAGACTTATGTCAATATTATGTCGGTTGAGTCTCATCATTTTTCGTACTTTTTTCCAAGGGAATTTTTATCCAACATGAGTCGGCCATTCTACAATTTATCTCTTGACCTTCATGATTCGGCCATCTCGAGAGTCCACTCAAGTTCATATTCGAAATATATGAAGTTTTGTGCCTGATGATAGAGATCCTCCAGTATTTCCACGACGGCATGTCGAAGACCTCAGAGTAGTGTGTTTTACAATCCATTTGTAGTCCTACCTAAGTTGTTGAAGACCTTGAATTTGTTTCTTGAGTTATGAAGCTCCTCATGCTGAGCCACATGCATGAATGCTTCTTGAAGATGCATATTATATTGTGCTTAAATATCATCAAATGATTTTGTTGTAGATCCATTGTGTATTGCTTGTGGCTACACTTTATAGAAATGTATATGACACAGATATGCAATGTACTTGATTAGTATCCATGATTAGTTCATCCTGAGCATGGGTATGCTAGCCTTAGAGATATTATCATTGTTTTGCAGATGAAACCTCCCGAACTTTAGTCTCGGGCTCACTCAACTCGCTGCCTTCCCACTTGTAAATATATTTTAGTGCATTTTGGCCATCAGTTTCTCTTCTAATCTCAGACATTTGGGGGCATCTATTATAGTCCAAAAATTCCCTACCTATGCATACATGGCATTGGCCTTTCCACTTACACAATTTTCCAAATTACTGTTGAGGATCCTTCTTAAAAAACAATTTTTTGGAACATGTATGTGCCCTATTGAATTATAGCCTGTGTACACATGCTATTTGCATTCTAGGCAACTTGCATACATACGCGAGATGCATATTAGATAACCCGCATTTACCTACAAAATTTGCAAAAATATATATAATTGCAAGGAATTCGATGAAGTTTACGGGCTATCAAAGGTTTCCCAAACATTTCACCCATTGTAGCCCATCCCCAAACTGAATAACTATGTTTTTTCTCATACAAGAAGTGGTCTTGGGGTCTCATTTACAATAACAAGCAAGAGGACAAGTAAACTCTACCAAAATCCCTTCCCCTTCTAGCCCAAGTTTTGCAGCCCTTTCTGAGATTTGGCCTCAACATTCCCTTCCATCCCTCTATCCTTATACAACCCTTTCCATTTTCCCAAAGAAATTAGTTGGTTGTGAGAGGCAAGCATGGGAATGATGCACTTGGAGCAGCAATAAGAGGATCCCAGACCTCGTTCATGGAGCATTAGTCGAAGAAGGTTGTAATATTTCTGATCTTGATATTGAATAAAAGAGATTTTTTCTTGTCCCAATACATTGTGTCTTTATGCTTAAGTGATTAATGCATCTATGTTCATGTATAAACATTAATAGTGATGAGTAGAGATCGTATATCTTCTAGCATTGTTTTCCTACATTTTTGTAGGTCATCTTTGGGAGGATACCAACAATCAAGGAAGTTCCAAGGGTGAAAGAGGTCTACATCGGACGTTAGGATTAGAGGTACACCTACTTGCCTCTCTCTTGTCATTTAAGTTTAGATTGTTTTGAGTAGCTTAGGAATACAATTGTCTTTTAAGGGAAGTCAGTGCTATGTGTATACCTTGACCCAATATAGTAATAGGGGTATTTTCCCCGCTAGCAACCCCTCTTGGTGAGTGTATAATACCATGCCCCATGGAGGAGGGGAAGGATTTGTGGCAACCATGTTTTTAGGTTGAGGGGGGAAAGGATGGGTTAGAACAATAGGTTGATGGGTGGCCCATTGTTGTGCCAAGAATATATGGACCTCATCCTTCCAAGGGAACTGATGTGTAGGGTGGTCTTCCCCACAAGTCGTGTAGGGAAACTGACTCTTCCTCTTTTCCTTAGTATCTCCCTCCTAGGTTTTTTGGGTAGAGGCAGTCCCCTTCTCATTATTGGAATTCTTCTTTTTTTCCCTCTTTTTCTTAACTCCGGGTTGTTGAGGATTCTTTAATTTCATGGAATACACCAAATTCACTTTATAGGTTTGAGAAGGGACCACAACAGTTTGAGCATTAGTGCCAAAAACTGACGGGTGTGAATTAATGGACATTTGAGACATCTGATCAGCTAATTGTTTAACAGATGTAGGTGAAACAAAACCAACTACACCATATGGATTGATCCTCAATGGTTTCTCCAACCATAGCTACATCCCTGTGAATGGGTGGTAAGAGGGACTTAGTGAACCACTTCGTAAGGAGCTTGTTTGGAATATGATTCTTAATCATCCTACACCTCTGATGCCACTCATGTGTATGATTGGAGACATGAGTGGAATTATTTTGACATAGTGAAGCCAATATATTTTTTCTTATCTCGTACCTAATAAGCAGTTGGTAGTGCATTAAAAACACCATAGCTAGGTCGTTGAAGTTTCTAAAAGAACTTCCTTTTAGTTCAATGTAACATTTGGTGGCGACTCTAGTTAGGGATTTTTGAAAAAGATGCAACCTCACACTATCATCCATCAACAAGTTGGATAAACACCACAAGTGGTAAGTCATGATGTGTGTGGAGGGGTCCTCTCTTGACTTTCCATCAAACTTTGGAATATTTGACGGTAGACTTGATGGAATTTTTGACCAAGATGGGTCATGGGAAATAGGGTCATTTTTTAACTGTGAGAAATATGGTAAATATAATATTTCGAGGAAAGGAAATGTTGAAAATGAAGACCGGGAGGGAGGTGAAGTATTTTTGTCCTAGATGGACCTTTCAGTCCCTCTATATTTGTACTATTGGAAGGTGTAGGGATCATTAGAGAGTGAGTTCCCCAGAGATGGTGAGTTCCCCAGAGATGGTGGCACTTATAGCAGCATGAATGCTCCTAGAACCAAAAATTCCCTCAAGGGTGTTTCCCCCTGATCCAGATGGATATCGGTGGCTACCCACCTATTCCAACCGGCTCACATGCAACTTTCACCGTTGGTAGTTATTTCCTAGAATTTTGAGTCCTAAACTTTTGGGGACGTTTTGAGGCCCTAAACAATGTTTTTAGGACTCGTCATAGTCAAACTGTAAACATATTCAAATTTTGATGTCATAATGTGTATTCCTTAAATAGAACTTTCCCACGGGATATCATGCGCCTAAAACATAGATCATATGTAGAAGTTATGACCCTAGGAAGTTTTTGTACCAACTTACCTTATCAAGGCCCACATGACTTTTGGTGCTTCATCTCCACATCGGGACTGCAAACATTTTGGATTTTCATCTTCTAGGGATAGGTTTTTGGATGTCTAGGGTCTTTCCATTTTTTTAAAAAGGCCTTTCGATCCTCATTGTGATCATTTTCTTGTGAATGCGCATAGCCATCACATGTCTTCTTGGAGATAAGATACCACCATTCTAGTGAGTCTTTCACTCTGTATTTTTATAGTTTTGTACATTTCACTCATTAATAGAAATTGTGTATTATTGCATATATGTGCCTCTTGTTATATATATCTAATATATCTATGTTATATTATTGGATATCTTGAAATATCTCGGTATATTTCTTTATTATATCTTCGCTCTAATTTCCTGCTCAAAATAATCTGGATCAATGGTATCAAAGCAGGATACTCTTGGTCATTTTTTAGTGCATGTCCACGACAAGGTCTGAGTATAGAAAGTTAGGTCTCGATCTTATCTCTATTGAGGAAATTCACTCTCGCATGCCAAAGAAACTCTCCATGGAGAAAGAATAGAGAAATGACGCAAAAGAAGATTCTATTAATCTGTTGTTGGAGCAAGCTCTCACACGGCACAAGGACAAAATGATGGAGAATTTTTCCAAAATCCTTCGGCGCATGCTTATAACAACATATGCATCTTCATCAAGAAACCACTTTGGAGGCACCGCTCCTTTCAAGGTATAAATTAATTTTGATATTCCCGTATTTGAAGTTTAGGTAGATGTGGATGCTCTGGAAAAATGGTTAAATATCCCAGAAGGTTATTTCCCTGTGCCAAATGTTTCCTATAGGGAAAATATCATGTCAAACATTGGTTGGAAACTTACTATGAGAAAATTTCCATAGAGGAGTCTAGAATTTTCGAGGCCGAACCAATTTGGGAATATTTCTTAGATGTCATCAAGGAAAAATATTACCCTATTGGAAACTATGAAGTCCAGTACATGAGACAGACCATGCTGCATCAAGAGAGGGGCCAAGAAGTGTCAGAATTCACCAATACCTTCCATACCTTGCGCACCAAGCTGGGTATTAAATATTATGAGTGAAATTTGGTTTTGAAATACTGTGAGGCTATACACAAGTACATCCAAACTGAAATGGAATTTCTGGACATCTCATCACTGGGAGTTGGTTATTTATATGTTGTCAAAATCGAGTAGAAATTTAAGCACCAGAACAAAGGAGAGTTTGGGTATGCAAATATACAACAACAAAAGTATGATAAAGATGACCTTAACAAAAAACCTCCTGAAAACCAGTCTAAGCCACAGAAAAATAATGGTAAGTGAAAGACAAAGAATGACACTGGAAAATGGTGTGATTTCCAAAAAATCACCTGGCACAACATCGATGAATGTCACTCGAAATAGTCATTGGTAGATGAGATCAAAGGCAAAGATTTGGATTTAGAATCTGATTCAGAAAAGTAATGTAAGGAGACATATCATCGATGCAGACCCCACTGCCACTGTCGCAACCACAACAATCCAACTAGAAACACTCGTATATATTGAAGAGGGGGGGTGCCTCTTCCATTCACAGATGTGGGTGAAGGGGATCCAATTTCATTTCTTTGTTGATAGAGAAATCCAAAAGAGCCTCATCTCAATAGAGGCTGACAAACAGTTGGGATTTCCAACAACACCACACCTGCAACCATACAACATCGGATGGCTTCGTCAGGGATGAGATATTTGTGTCAGACAACAATGACGCCTATGCTACGACATCAAGCCCTTCAAGGATGAGGTATTTTGTGATGTTTTCTCATTGTATGTCTGTGATGTTCTTTTGGGACAACCATATATGTGGAAGCTCCATGTTTTTTATGAGTCTTGACCCCGTAGTGTCATTATTACTCTAGGGAATAATCTCTACAGGATACCAGAGGTAGTTCTAACTATTGTTTCGACAAAACAATGCAACAAAGTTGTCTCTCATAAAACAAAGTTTAGCTTCTTCGCGATTTGGGTAAGAAGTGAACATAAGAACAATATGACCACTATGACCTTGGTTCCAGCCTCCTCTATCAAGCAGAAGCAGGTCAGAAAAATTGAAGAAAAGCCAAAGATTCCTTTTGCACACAGTCATCTCATGCAGTCAGACTGGTTAACAATGTCCAAATCCTCCAACATCAGGTTCACGATAGCCTTCCACAATCCAAGCAGTGAAACGTATCCAGCAAGGAAAGCAATTCACCAAGGTTTATATTTAGCAAACACTTTCAGATATCCCATGGGAACTCAATGCAATGGAGACCATTTATTCCTAAGGAGGGAGGATTTATCTAGATAGATATCGGTGGCCACCCACCTATTCCAACTTTCTCACATGAATCTTTTATCATTGGTAGTTATTTCCTAGATTTTCGAGTCCTAAACTTTTGGGGCCTTTTTGAGGCCCTAAACAACGTTTTTAGGGATCTCCATAATCAAATTATAGACAAAGTCAGAGATTTCCACCATAATGTGTATTCCTCAGATAGAACTTTCCAACGGGTTATCATATCCCTAAAATGAATATCGTATGCAAAAGTTATGACCCCGGGAAGTTGTCGTACCAACTCACCCCATCAGGGCCCATGTGACTTTTGGTGCTTCATCACCACATCGGGGCCACAAACCTTTTGTATTTTCATCTTCCGGGGGCTAGGGTTTTGGATGTCTATGTTTTTTTCATTTATGTTAAAAATGTCTTTCGAGCCTCAGTTTAATCATCTTCTTGCGAATCAACTTAGCCATCACATCTCTTCTCATAGGTAAGCTGCCACCATTCTAGTGAGTCTTTCACTCTATAATTTTACAGTTCTGTACATTTCACTCATTAATAGAAATTGTGTATTAATGTATATCTCTACCTCTTTATATATATATATATATGATATATCTTTGTTATATTATTGGATCTCTTGCAATATGTCGGTATATTTCTTTATTATATCTTCGCTCTTATTTTGTGCTCAAAATAATCTATATCATCCCGAGAGGGAAATGTGGACCCTTCAAGAAATATGTTCCCAAATTTATTCCCAGGGAAGAAACCCCAAGGATCGGATGTGTTGACAAGGGGAAATCCTGAATTTCCCCCAAGGGATGGGCCCCCAGGGAAAACTTTGCTAACCCATGGAAAAGGAAAACCTCCTGAAGAACTACTACTCCAGGATGACTAGGGATAGCCCCAAAACCACTAGGCACACTCCATCCAAAGGGTACACCCACACCTGATGATTTATGGCCTCTCATAGGTTTGGTGGTGGTGGAAGGAGCTCCACTTCCCATGCTAAAACAAAGCTTGTCTCCCCAGTGGAAAATAATCCAAAAGTGGGAATTTATGTATAAGGGATGGACGTAGGGACATTAGGTATAATAATAGATGGATATGTCGACACAACTGATGTCCCTAATATTGAAGAACCGAAAGAAAAATGTATGGATGGTGTAGATCCAATGGAGCTAAGGGGTGGAATTGTGGACACTATTGGGATTCCCCTGGGGGAATTACCCCCTATCCCAATTGGGGAAGGGATTGTAGAGTCATCTTCACTAGATGACACACTAGGTCTGAACATTGTGGGAGGATGACTAAAAAAAGAGAAAGGATCACTAAAAGTTTCCCTTACTTAGACAAGTTAAAGGGTGTCTGGCTTAGTTAAAGGTGGATTGAAATTTGGTGGAGAATTTTCGTCTACCACCTCCACTTCAACCAAATCGGTCTTGTCAAACCAAAGGTAATACCCTTGGAATTATTTTCCACTTAGTTCACATTTCTTTATAAGCAGTTGAACCTCCATAATAGTCTCAAGTCCTCATAATCGATGGGACTAGCGAGGTAATTCATCCATGGTTAATAAAATGTGTTACTAACAAACATAAATCAACCTATGTCCGACCTAGAATCAGACTCAAATATCACACCCCAAATCAAACCTAGGAAAACATCAAGTAAACCAATTGGCTCAGGGGGCTTTCACAAGAAACAAAAACAAATAGAGAGGGGTAATCTCCTTATATACGTAATGATATAAGCGATATCACAAGCAAAAAACAAATAGAGAGGGGTAATCTCCTTACTTTCCCCGATGCAACCTCGTGATTAACTGCTATATTAGAGGAGGGTCCCAACAAACTAGTTGCAAGATGGATTTTAACTCTCTTTAATGACTCCTAGTTTTCGTTTTGTTTCCTTGGAGAGTTTACGCTCCAATCCTATTCCAAGGCCCTATGCCCAGCTAATGTTGGTTCACTATCAGAAGAAATTTTTTTATTTGATTTAATATTAAGTACTTCTTTTTAATGGCTATTGCTTAGGTCCAAAGTTAATGGATGAATTATTAATGATTTGACGACTCTTGACCCAACCAAGCAATGCAAGTATGCTAATGCAAATTGTTCACTTCAATGAAATCTATCTATGGGAGGGA
This sequence comes from Picea sitchensis, assembly GCA_010110895.2. Lineage (NCBI taxonomy): Eukaryota > Viridiplantae > Streptophyta > Pinopsida > Pinales > Pinaceae > Picea > Picea sitchensis. Next base: position 142,771 of record SNQJ01S0012461.1, read on the forward strand.
GATAGATTTTATGTTTCTTTTCCAATTTCAGAAATAAGTCATCAGACACCCAACAACCAATCAAGAAAACCAGATCTGAAACCAATCAATGCTTCTAATGCACGTGTACACTAATACTTGAAAATAAAATCTAGCACACAATAAACGTTTGTCTTTTTTATATTTTTTCCAATTTACAACGTAAACAATTTATGATCTAAAAAAGAAAGACAAATGAAAAAGGAAACCAACAACAAACAACTAACAAAGGGGTTGTAGGATATTGCAAATGAGGCCACATTATCCCACTCTAATGTTACTACATAAATTACACCCAAAACTTACATAGGAGGGGTATATCTAGTGATTAGAAATGGTCATATAAGGACAAGTATTACAACCAATGACAAGAACAAATAGATCTCTTCTGGTTTACTATATAATTATCCCAAATTTATTGAAGTTCTAAGACAGAAAGGGAAACTGTCCAATAAGTACAAATCAATTCACACAAATGTACTCAAGCAAACTTTTAAAAGCAATTTATGTGACAATTAAATTTTCAATCAAAGACCAAACTAGGTAAGAATAGAGTACTACAACACACTCTAGATCTGAGGACAAACCTACAACCATAGGATAGGGATTTGATATGAAATTATGCACTTTTGACAGGGTCTCACATGACAAAGGTCTGTCAACCAACGAGGGGGCCTCGTATGACACTTATAGTGCAACACATGAGGGCCTACAATTTTATTTTTTGAAATATGGATCTATTTCAAATATTCCATATCTAGATAATACCTATCATATCTACCAGATATAGACCCTGGTATGACTTAATGTAAGAAGACTCAAATGAAAATCCCAAAAATAGAGGAAGAAGTAGGCAAAGAGACTCAACTAGAGAATAATTCTTACCCAGTGGAGTCTTTAATCTGTTATGGGATTTTTTCTCAAAGTGATCTCATTGAATAATTGGTAATATCTCCCTAGGATTGGCCTAGCAATCCTAGATGGGAATGGGCTAGATATCTTATGGTTCTCTTAGGAACAAGAAATAATATCATTACACAAAGTATGGGAGAATGACATACATTTTCCTGAAGGTTTTCCTTAGTGTATTCCTGGTTGTTATTTTCCTGAAGTTCCAGCTCCAGCTTCTGCAACCTACTTCTTACACACCAAAGACAAAAAAATACCATCCTAATTGTCCTCCTAATATTAGAATCCTAGATCTATCTTGGATATAAGCTAATCTATAAAAATATAAACCAAATCTGAATATTTATGTATCAAAGACAAACATTCATGGGGAAAACCAAATGATCTATTAATGAAACATAGATAATACATGTGAATTCATACCTCAAATTGATGAATATGCATCCTCCATTAGCCTCCTTTATCCTTGCCTCTCCTTGCATCTCCTTGATCAGGGTAGGCTCATTGAATTCTTGCTATGATTATGCATGCCTCCCCAGTTGGAAAACATAACAAGACTATGAATTCCTCCTCTATCCCAAGGAGTTACTTTGTTATATATCTCTTGGAGGAGGCTTGGGAGAGACTTTGAGATCTTCTAGAGACCACTAGAGACTCGAATGATGTCATTTTTTACGATTTTGAAATGAAGATCCAACTCATCCTTCATCTATCACCTTGTAACTCCTCAATTCTATAATTCTTATAGTTCCTCTCTTGTTGATCCACTAGTGTCCAATGAGGGCATCACTTGTTGTCTACTAGGTGTCACACAAGAGCCTCCAAAAATGCTACAAAAGGGGTCAAACCTTCGGAAAAATATGTATTAGGATTATATCTTTTGATGGCTTCCTCTCTGGCCTATAAGGTGGAAATTAATGCTATAACAATTATACACCTAGGGAGCCAAAAATAGAAGTGAGGTATACCATATATATTTTGAGTAACCGATAATTAAAGAGGATATCTAGATCATATGGTGATCAAGAACACTCATATTTGGATGTGGTGAATGGAAAGAGACCAAGGATAAGAAGACATCACATCATGTGATAAATCAATGTCACGGAGAGTGACTCATATGATAAAAGGAGATCGACGCCAATCAGATGAAGGACATGTGTCAATTCAGTCAAGTTGAACATTTAAGAGTGTAGAATTGATCAGTTTGCAAAGAGAGTGAATACAATCAGATCAAGGAAGAGGTTCTTACATTAGGAAACAATTCAAGAAACTAATTGCGACAAATGGAAAGAAACCATTGGGAGATGACACAACAAGGACCTACATCCATCCATAAATCTCAATAGGTCTTGGTTATGGGTTTCTAGAGAGAGTGGAGGCTCAAAGAAGAACTAGGTAAAGATCAATTTGAAGAATCTTATGCCTTTCATACCTTAGGAAAATTACAAGGGGCTTCATCCAGTCATCCCAATGAGACAAGCCAAATGATGGGATCTCGATAGGATCTATACATTTAGGCTTCGGGCTAGTCTTAACAAAATGCAAAGCGAGCACTTCAAATAGGGATTCTCGATAGAGTAAACATGATGAGCTTGCAGGAAATGATTATGGGAAGCTATACTTGATATCCTTGAGAGCTTTGGAACTCTGGGCCACTGTAAGCTAAGGTGAACCTACTTCTTGATGAGGGAGATCCTAGTAAGGACCAAGGTTCCACATAAGGATCAAGGTTTTGAACTCGTCAATTTAATGGGGATAGATAAAAAATATAGATGATGTGTGGGAAAGATAAGGCTTAGTCCATCATGTTGATTGTTGGCTTCAAACGATAGAAAATATCCAGATAGAAAGAGGACTAGGAAAGAGGAATAAGATCAAGGGATTCCCCACATGCATATCAATGTTGGAGAGGTCATGTAAATGAAGTGATCTCGTTAACCCTCTCTTTCAACCATAGAAAATATGATATCAATTATGCAATTAAGAAGAGACTTTCCAATACACCCTAAACATTATATTACATTCCTTCAAGAAAACCTATAAATGGGTGTTGGGTTTGTTCAAAGATAATCATGGGTGGTTGTAGATAAGCATCCTGAAATTTGTATGTGCCAAGTCTCAAACTCAAAATAAGGATTAGTGATCTTGTGATTTAAGCTAAGAGTTTGAAACTAAAGAGTACGATGAACATGCAAAAGCATAAATATGAAGACATTGAGAACAACATACAAGCAAAAGGATGAAAAATTTAACTTATCCATTTAGAAAATCCTGAACAACAAACTCAGTCAAGACAATCATCAATCAAGATCAATCCCCCAACTCATTCAAGGTGGACAAAGAATTAACACTAGGCTCAAGAAATAGAGAATTAGGCATTAGAGTTCAAATTTTAATAAGGGGGGGCTTTCCTTTTTCTTGTAAAAGGAAAAGTAAAGGGGATTTTTTGTGGCCTCAACAAATGACAACACACTGGAAGAATTGGATATGTCTATCAATAGAATTCTAAGGCATTTACTTCAAATCTGAATTTTAAAGATAATCTCAACAAACTGTAGACAATTTTCTAATAATAATGGTTACCACAATGATGAAAAATTTCTTAAAGATATAACCCAATATTTATAGTACATGTAATCTAAAAAACCTTTTTCAAAGAGCCCATTAGTGAGGTAAATTATTTTACTAGATACACACTTCATATTGGATTTGGTTCAATCATGGGTTTACACTTTTTATAAAAAGTAAACATCTACATAGTGTATTTGCCATCTCTGTTTTCTCGACATTGCTTCACTGTCAACGAGCATCAATAACCTTGACTAAATTATCTCGGTACCATAGAAGGATAGCCCCGATGCCAATGAGAAACCATATCCCTGATGAGTTTACTTATAGTTCCCTCACTATTAATAGTTCTTTCACCTTCTTTTTGTTTCAAAATATGCTCACCCTTTTATATTTATATATAGATATGCATTTGAAAATAGGGAATGAAAGAAGTGGGGTGACACAAGAGTTTATTTGATTTTCTAAGTATATGTTATGCATTTTAGTTTAACCCATAGGTCTCCAAAAAACCATTATAGAATTGGACATATTATTAATATGAAGTGAATGGAGATCAAAGAGAAGGGAAGATAGAAATTTTCCTATACTTATGGATTATCATAGTATGCTCAATAAGTACATGTATTCCATCACAATTATAATTACATATCCACAACTAAGAACTTCATGAATATGCATTTAGATAGAGAAACCCATCCATCTTGTGACTAGAATTAGACCATCTCCTAACTCAAATTTAAAGAGTAATCCTCAAGGTAGACTAACAAATAAAATCAGGTCAAGGAAATATCAACATTCAAATTGAAAGATAAAATCAATCTGTATAAGTAGAAAGCAAGTGCTAAAATTAAAGCTAAAACATGAAACAAAAAACTAAACTAAGAGAAGCCTAAAGCTAGAATGTTAGTTATCAAGAAGAATGAGAACTGACTGAAAAATAAGAATATAAACCATCGACAAGTAATGAATATGGGGTAGCAATAGAGTATGAATGATATGCATAAATGTATTATTATTCCAGTTCCAAGAATTAGGATAAGGGGAAAATATTTCATAAATAAAGTTTTCACATTTTTTTTTGTTAGTTTGTTAGTTTGTCTGTGACATGTGGGACTAACCCGTGGCTAAGAAACCACGACTCAAGGGAATCTAATCCATCAAAATCACCCGGGGATCACACCCGGCCTGAGCCACACCAACCCTTAACATGGATGGATTTTTTGTCCCTGTAGGTTTCGAACCGGTGAATTTAACATCACGGAGCACCTTAACAGCACACTCTGTCACCGACTGTCCTACACCTTGGAGACAAATAAGATTTTCACATTACGATAAGACCCATGAAACATATTTTCAGGATAAAAAATCAGCAAGACCACAATGAGCAGTGATCAAGAAAATCAATATTTAACGAAGATTCTATTCCAACTGATTTGAGATTTTCAAATGACAAAATTTTTAATTGTCAAAATTCCCAAAAGAATTGGATAAATTTAAGAATTCACCTCTGATGGTATAAGAATATGAACCGACTACCAAGGCTATAAAATTAAACAAAGAAGGGAGCAAAATTAGGTACAAATTAAAGTAAAGAAAGAAAAATACTAGACTAAATTAAGAGAAAAATCAAAAGCACAATATGTTATTCATTATGAGAAGAATTAATATTTAAATATAAGGTAATCCCAGTAGTATTGGACAACTCATGAGCATCATCAAGGAAACCATTTTCAATGAAAACTTGGAAAGTAGCTAAGGGAAATAATTTGTCAAGAAATGTTAACCATTCAACATCAAGTCCAATAGAAATATTCCCATGGTAAAGATCTAAAATCAAGAACAATAAAGATTACGAGAATTGATAATATAGTAAAAAAAAATGCAACACAATCATCGAATCCAATTTCCATTTGGTGACAAAAAAAAACTTCCGAGAATTTAGCAAAATGGGTTAATGGAGAAGTTTGTCAAAATATATTTCGAAAAATTCAATTACATGAAACATTCTATAAACCCATAAACGCTCAATATTTCTTGACATGAGAAAGTCCTTTGCACATTTAAAAACAATGAATATTTAACAACATAAAACACATTTCATATTTCTCACTAAAGAACCGATTTCTCTTTTCCATAAAAGATATCATTAATCCCAAGGATTAAAATGATTCAATCTGATGAGGCAAAGAGGAGACATTACAATTATGTAGGTCATAAAATATAATCACGAAAAGGACTCCAAATATCAACTAGATTAGAAACCAACATATGAATGCATGAATGAGACTACATTTATGATTAATTGGTGAATTGGTGAGAAACTTGGTTGATTAATTAAAACATTAGCAAAGGAATCCGATCAACTAAGTTTAGATTAACAATTCTCTAAGTTTCCTTCATTAAAGAGAAAAATCTTGAGCTTCTAGCTGCACAAGACATTTTCGAACCTACATTAAAAAAAATGGTATGATCGAATATTAGAAAGTTTTGGAAAAAATATTCCCATAAATGACTAATTAAAATGAAATTTAACTAAAATAAAATTAAAGAGAAAAATTAAACTAATCCTAATCAAAGCATGCTAAGATAGTGTAAAATTGAACTACATTGGATATCATAAAACTTATGTAAAAGAATAACACCAATGAAGTCATTCAAGTGTTCATATTTCATACATTCAATTAAATATCACAACCTTCTTCCCGAGATATAAGAACGATGTGATTTCACACAATACTCCCTTCGACATGAAACTTAATATCATTGATTGTTGTGATATTTGATCCCTAGATACAATGTCTTGTTCCTACAATCAAAAAAAATTAATTTAAACAAATACAACCATAAAACTTTAATTCCATCCATCTCCTAACGGTGCAAATCCATTACAAATATTGGTCATGCTTACAAGATAAGTACAAATATAATTCAAAATCATCATCCATGAAAACCGATGAATTTATTTCCTCTTGTCATTAATGATGATAATGTGAAGATTATGTATGATCATCTTCAAATTTGTGAGAGGTAGGAGGAAATCATTATGTAAATGGTAACAATTAAGACATCGTGGAAAGGTTCAAGTAATTTCAGATCACAACCTAGATGGATTGACTCCCCCATCATAAATTCAATATATTATTAGAAATTGAAATTGATTAAATGAGTAAGATCTAATTTGTAATAGGTGATAAGTTAGGTATGATGGGAAAAACCATGAAATTGATATCATAAAGTTTTAAAGAATTTTCCAAGTAGAGAAACCATACGTTTCTCTTCCCCAAGCTTACATATGATATAGAATATGGAGAAAATGAAATGAAAAAGAAGAGTGTGTATTTTGTCTCTGTACTTGATATATTCTCCATTCAAAAGAATGCGATATATAATATAGGCAACAAAATCAACAAGCTCATGAGTAAGAGGGATCCAATAAAAGATGTTCCATCATAACCCAAACATGCTTGTATTTCTAGGTTATAAATAAATTGTTTTTTTTTTCAAGGTATGTTGGAGAGTGTGAACCCAAGAAATTCACATCTTGAAACTTATTATCATGGCTAAGATGAAAACAAATGTTTAAAACTTGAAATTTAAAACCTTAGAAGTTGCATTGAGATTTACCACTGAGGTATTTACAACACCCAAGCATTTGAATGATTTCAATATTGAGATATGAAAATAGTACTAAGCCATGGTAAAAATCAGATTACTCAAGAATGTAACCATAATCAGTGACTTAAAATCAATAGTTTTGAAGAATGTTTTCCTAGAAAAGAACAGATCTGAAATCCAATTAAATTGGAAGTGCTAGGATTAAGTATTTAGACAACCAATGAATTGGGGGAAAATGATTGATTCTCAAGAAATTTTGGAAAGATATTCTAGAAAGAAGATTGATATAACAATGTTGTACTTAATGTTAAAACATGTATCCAGACAGTCTAAAATAATATCTCTTGTTGTTGAGTATAAGAGGAAACTTGGATCAAGTAAGATGGAATATAATATCTAAACTCCTCCTTCAAAGACTAATTGAAAAGAGAATAAGATATGTATAGCCAATGCCCAAATTTCAAAACTGAAAGTTTTGAAAGTAATAAGCTCAAAGAAAAGTCAACCAAGCTCACAATGCTAAGAAAACGACGATACAAAATTTCGTTGGATGAAAGTAACCAAATGAAACAATGAATAGGTAAAAAATCATTTGGATATCTTGAACCCATGATCAAATATTCATTCAAATAAATTACAAGGAGTTGAAGTGGGTTTAATTTTAGGTGGGAAAAAATTAATACTCAAAACTTCCATCCACTATGTATGGGACAATAAAATCAGTACTTAAGAGAATCTTGATCAAGCAAAATTTTCCAATTAGAATCACGGTCATATCTAGATGGAAAAAATATGAGTGCTCATCCTTTCCACAAGAGGGATTGAATAATATTCTTTATTTAAAGGTCCTAATTGTAAGGTGACAAAATGATTGAAAATGATTTGACACGGTGAACATGCATAGAATCAATGATTTGGAAATTACACCAACACATAGGAAGTTTTGAGAATGAAATAATTTTTTTTCCCATATATAAAAATAAATTTTATTCACAATCCATTTGAGGAAAAAATTAGCGTGAAATAATTATATTTATTCCCACCTCTACTGAGAATTTCATGTATTGGTCAACCGACAGTAGAAAAAATAAAACTACTTAAGAACTAGAAATCAAAACTAAACTATGTGCCAAGATAGTAGCATATTTTATCCTACTTCATATCCTACACTACATTGGATGAAATTAATGAACTATGTAAAGTCATAATGCCAATGTATCCATCCATTTAATATGAATCCTACAAACATATGTTCATCATGAAATATTAGTAGTAGAACATGGAATAAAAATAGACTAGAAGTAGGAAAAATTAAGACAGGATAAACTCTATCCACTATATTACATATGTGATAGTAATAATTCATGGGAACATTAGATGAATAAGATTCCTTCAACCATGCTTCAATTCTATCATAAAATATACCATGAATAACATGGAATTGGTCATGATAAAGTAGCATACCGAATGAGAACCATGCATAAAAACTGTGTGAAGTGAACTTGGTGAGAGAATATTTGTGTTGATATATTTCTTAATTCCTAAAGACAAACCAAAAGAATGAGGACCTAACATAACCCTCGATGTAAACCGAAGTGACTCATTGTATTGGAAATCCTCCTTGAATTCATACTTCAAGCAACCATAAAATTGAGATAAATTAGTGAAATCAAATGATATATATGGACTAGAATCCACCATTGTATAAGAGATATCTACAACACAATGGTGAAATCCACTAGTATCGAAAATCTCAACTAAAGAGATACTTGAACAAGAAGACTCTCTACTAATCAAAATTGAAGANGTGAAATCAAATGATATATATGGACTAGAATCCACCATTGTATAAGAGATATCTACAACACAATGGTGAAATCCACTAGTATCGAAAATCTCAACTAAAGAGATACTTGAACAAGAAGACTCTCTACTAATCAAAATTGAAGAGGACATGGTCTTATATACATCATCTACAACATTTCCTTCATCCCATGAAAAATGTTTATAAGTCATAGTTTCAATATGTAACATCCCGCTCTTGCGAGCACATGCTATTTTCTTATTCTTTGAGGACACTTGCATACAAGTGATCCGGTTATAGTATATGGTTATCTGTTTCGCTTATAGATTCTTATGATGATGTTGAAGGATTATGATTTTGTGTTATTTGATATATGCGTATTGACATATGCCATTGACGAGTTTCCCTGAGTGTGCAGGACACTTGATGGATTGTGGATGACAAGGGCATCAATGGACCTCCTTGGACTCCAGATTGAGTTAGGGAGTTGATTGTATTAGTTTGAGTATTTCATTTATGCATATGTGACATATGATCGTTATAGTATGATTTTATGGATCATTGACAGTGTTTTGTTGATGAATGCAGGTTGATTATTGCTTGCTAATATGACTCACATAAGGAGTAAAGGGGCCATGCACATAGACCAGATATTGAGGGAGAGGTGTGGAGTGTCCCTGTCACAACCTACTAGCACTCCCGTCGTGGCTCAAATTATAGTTTAATGATTACCTAGTTCGAGAAGTCCACGATGTCACAAGGGAAGACTTAGATAGTCACTCATGAATATTTCTAAGGGGCGCGCAATATGGAAGGGTCCTTATTCCTTAGAAGTCCTTAGTCTCTCACAAGGTCACCCAATTGGATTGTTGACTCTATGGGTTGGAAAACTACCAAAACCAGTCAAAGGAGAGTGACACCCTTGGAGAAAAGAGTGAGTCTTGAAGGGCACGTCATGTAAATAGAATTCTAGTCAATGAATCTAGGTGGCTTAGAAAACCTTGAACGAATAATTAACCTTGTAAAATCTTGAGCACTGTCGGATGTTGGATTACTGAGAGGGGGGGTGAATCAGTAATAAATAAATTTAATCCTTTTTAACCATATAATCCAAGTGTTATATCAATGTATCATTATCATCCAATAACTACAGAGTAAATAAGCAATGAACAAATGAACAATCATACACATATACAGTACACCAGTGTTTTACGTGGAAACCCAAAGCGGGGGAAAACCAAAAAATGCTTATTCTTATATGTCTTGAAGAATTACATTCATTGGAAGTACCAACTTCCTTTGTTTTTCATCTACAACTAGAAGGAGGCTCCAACCCCCTAGTTTCTCAGTCTACAACCTGAGGGAATATCTAACTCCCCAATTCTCTGGCTACACCTAGAAGGAGGCTACAACCCCCTATTTTCTTAGGCTACAACCGAAATGTGGATACAATCACCTTTCCTTTCCCCGTCCAACCTCCCCGACGTATAAGTAGAATGATGGAACCATTGTCACACTATCTGTAATATCCCCAAGGATGAGCCCCTGTTGTATTTATGAATTGTAAACATGTTTTGTAGGCTAGTGAGGCAGGTATTGATAAGTTGGTGGGCTTATGTGTTTGTTGGGCCAGAGAGCCTAAGTGTTAAAGGCCAGGAGCTTGATTTTGTATATTTAATTATATAGATCATTAATAAAAATTTAAACATCGTCGTGTGTAGACCGACCACAAAGAAAGAGTGATGGGGGACTAAGCTTCCACAAGGTTGGGTAAGGGAGGAGGCTAAGTGTGTGGGCCTAGGGGATAATATTAGGGGCTTAAGTCCTTGAGAATAATAATTTATTATTATCCCAAAACTATGTGAAATACATATTTTTATCCTCAGTCGTGGGAGAGGCAATTTAGGGAAAAGGGAACACATGCAACTCTAGGAATACAAGTGTCGACCTAGGTGCATGTAGCTAAAGTAGAGGAGTCATATTGCGTTGGGGGGTTCGTCCTCCATTCTTCAATCCATGGTTTTCCCTTTTGTTTTTCTATATATGATCCTGGCATACCCTCATGTAGATCTGAAACTAGAAAACCATGACAATTTCCTGAGAAGCCGACGCATCGTCCGTGAATGTCGTTGAGCTCTGTGTTCGACCTCTGTGTTGATTCCTTGTCACGCACCTTGAAACAAGTGGAAAACCCGTGGACTGAGACATGTCACCTATGTTTCCTGTGAACCCATATTATCCACCCTTGCAGAGCCGAGTCCATACCTGAACTGTCTTCAAGTTTTTGCCTTCTGTTTTTCCTGAGTGGCATTGACCAGTTGTTGTTGTTGTTATCCTCACCTTGCAGGAATTGGATTGAAGTTGGTTGAAGAAGCGATTTGTTAGGCCTATGGTTGAAGAGGCAGGTTGTCAGGCCTGTGAGAAACTCTCCTAGGTGAGAGAGTTTGCTGGGAAGTGGTTTTCTCCCAGAGAGAATCCAACACTAGCTACAGATCTTTGAGAATTCCTGATTCGGCCTGTTGCCAAGACCCTGAGAGGGAGGTGAAGTAGTCGATGGACTATGTGACAGTGAAGGTGTATACTCCTGGGTGGAACAGGCATGTGGGAAATGAGAGTCCGTGAGTAATGGGTGTAAGAAGGATCCTGGAGAGAATCCTTCCTATTGCACTGTGCAGTTTGCCTGTAACCCCAATCTAGTCTAGGATTCCCTTGCCTTGGGTGGAGCTTGGTCCTAGCTCGGGGGTGACCCACTGCTGAGCGTGATGAGCAGCGTGGTCTAAGGCTGGGAGGTTCATAGAAGGTCTGCACATAGTTGGTGGATTTACTCCGGCTAAAGGATAAGTATCATTGAGGTGCTTAATTATGTATTCTATGCATATTTTGTGAAGCCTGAATGTTATCATGTATTTTGTTGCATATGTGAATTTACTGTTAATCTTGTTTGAATTTGGATGGTAACAGTATCTCTGTGTTATGTGTTTTAAATTGATTAAAATGCCTTGTGTGTGTGTGTGTGTGTGTGTGTGTGTGTGAATGTTCCATGTAGTAGCGTTGCCCAACATGTTGGTGGCTGGGGACGTTACAAATTGGTATCAGAGCCCAAGTTTTTCAGCACTGAGACTGGATGGGCCATGTTAGTGGTAGTTGAAGTGAAAGTTTGGAAAATAATTGTTGTCAAGATGGAAAAAATTCAAGTTCAGAGCAAGTTTTCTACACTAAGCATGGGTGGGCTGGATAAGTGGTCATTGGACCCGAGGTTTCAGGTGGAAATTGTGTATGGAGGGACTAATTTCAGACCTTAGAACTTTCCTAATTGCCAAAAAGTTACCTTGGTCGTGTTACAAAGCTCAGGAAGGGTAGCGGTATCATAAAACTATGAATGAAGTGGTATTGTGCCGTAGAGTAATGTGGACTTTAGGATCTATTTGGGAGAAGGAGAATCCTTTACGACCATCAGATCTGGGGAAGGTGTAGGAGGGTTATCATGGAAGCCTTTCAGATTTTGGCAATCGGGAGAAGTGGGGTGCGAAGAGGCACAAACTTATGAAACCTGAAACTTTGAACTCTCGAGGGAGATCTACATCGTAGATCTGGGAAAAAAGGGCTTGACTGTTGGATCAATCAGAAGAGTAGAATGTAATTTTGGGAGCTCAGATATCGGGAGAAGTGGGATGCGTCGATGCACAAACCCCCGAAGTCTGAAGTTCCGAAGGAAAAGGGTTGACATGGTGGGGTCGAATGATGTTGTTGGGGGTGACATGGACCTTCCTAGGCATGCCATGTGCCACCACTTGGGTTGGTGACTTTTTTACGATGTGGACTCGGGGGTAATAAGTTTGGAATTAGAGAATTAGAAAGAAGGAAAGGAAGCATGTGTGAGAACTTCTGAAGTCCCAAAGCTCCGAAGTCTTGAAGCTTCAATGAAAAAAGTTCCACAACGAGTGTCATCCGTTGGATGATGGGTAGACGTGGACCATTGATCCACCCTAATTTGCAATTTTGGTGATCTGGAATTCTGAGAGACTGTGGAGAGGTAATTTGAATACTTTTGAAACGTGAAGTCTCAAATTGCAAATAAAGGATCTAGATTGTTGGATCATGAGTAAGTCAAGACTGTTGATATGAGGTGCGTGAAGTTCGGGTTTTGGAAGAAATGAGGTGAGCTAAATTCCAGGGACATGAAGCGCGAAGTTCGGAAGCACTTGGATGTTGGGGCCCAGGTCATAGCCCAATGAAAAAATCAAAGTGGCCTAGCACCTAGAGGATTCGCGATTCAGAAAATTGGGAATGAGAGTATCAGGTTTGGCCCACAATAGAATCCATGAAACGTAAAGTTGCGAAGCACCCTTTTGGATAGGTGAGTGGTCACGACCCGTGATAATGTGGATTGGGGACTAAGAGAAAAGGGATAAGGCCTGAAATTGTTACAGAGCCGAGCAGAGCTCGGAAAATTCATAAAAATATGAACGTTTCTTAAAAACAGATTTGGTTTATGAAATTTTGTGTGATTTGTTAAGGAATGATGGACTGACAAAATTCGGTTGACTGCACATTGTGTTTGCAGAGTTACCGAAATTTAGAACCAAAGCGAATTGCCACATAGTGCAGAGAATGGAGAAGACACAGAATTCTTCCAGCTCAAATAATGAAGCTAAAGGGATGGATGTTCATTTGGGAGTCAAAGGGTCAAACTCCAATGGGCATGGAGAAGAGATATATAAGGTAGAGTGTATGATTAAAATCATTGAATGATTGCATAAAGATGTCCAGACTCACCGAGTGGATAACTGAAAGCTCATGAAAGCCAAGGATCAACAAGGAGAATTCAACCTAAAGTTGATAAAGAGTCTAGAGAGGATAGAAAAGAAGTTGGTTAAGGATAGAGACTCAAGAAAAACAAAGAGTCATAATATTCTTGAGAGGAAAAGAAGATCAAGAACGGTTAACGGGCATCGTCTCCACTCCTCGAAGTAGTCCAATAAGGATGCACATAGTAGTTCAAGCCCATCTGCTACCAGAAATCACAAGAGATCTGGAGTGGATGACATGAAGGGAGAAATGAACAAGATTAAGCCTCATACGTTTGATGGAGAACACAAGAAGGAGGAAGATTCCAAAACATGGTTGATTGGCATGAGGAAATATTTCCAGTGATAGAATTATTCCTCTCATGCAGAAGGAAGAATTGCAATGTATCAACTGAAGGGAAAAGCATCCATGTGGTGGGATCAACTTGTGCAGGTGAAGCACATTAGAGAGAAAGATATTAATTGGAAAGAATTCAAGAATTATTTTGAAAATAAATACTTTACTAAAAGATACTACGATAGAAGGAAGAAAGAGTTCTTTGAACTCAAGCTGGGTAACCTGTCCATTGATGAATATGAACAAAAGTTTTTGGAGTTGTTGAAGTATATTCCCTTCATCAACGATGAGACTATCAAAATTCAAAGGTATCTGAGTGGACTAGCACCTTCCATTGGGAACAAGATTTAGTATGATGACCCTAATACTATGGAAGAAACTATGAGAAGAGTGAAATTCTTTTATGAGCAGCAAAGAGAAAAGCCTACTTTTTGGAAGGCTTGGGATGAACGAAAGAAGTTTAAGAAAGAGAATAGGCAGAAGGGAAACAATCCTCCCTTTTTCAGAAACATTCCTCAAGGACATCCGTCATTTAGAGATCACAGAATGACTGACATAGGGGGACAAAGTCCAAGGCAGATGCCCATTCAGTTTTGGGGTTGTCAAGGAAACCACAAGTACAGAGATTGTCCCCACAAAAATGGCAAAATGAGAGCTTTCCATAATGCTTAGCAAGATGAAACAATGGAGGACATGGGAAGTAGAATACCAAGTATCTATGCAGCCTTGGACAACAAGAAAGATGAATTTCAATCACACATGATTGAAGTGGAAGGTATGATCAACAACCATGCCTTTACTATTTTAATTGATTTAGGGGCTAGTCATAGTTATGTAGATCCTAGAGTGGTGGAAAGTTTGCATTTACCATGAAGCAAGAATGAAAAATATTGGTTAGTGCATTTGGGTATAGGATCCAAGATAAAGGTTGTCGAGTTGGTTAAGTCATGTCTTGTGGACATGAATGGACTGAACACAAGGAATGAGTTGAACATTCTGCCTCTAGGTTCCTATGATTGTCTAATTGGGATGGATTGGTTGGATCAACACCACACCATCCTAGACTATCATAGAAAGGAATTCACTTGCCTGGATGAGGAAGGGAATCAGAGAACATTCCAAGGAATTCCCAGAGTTGTTGCTATCAAATAAATCTTAACATTGCAGCTCAAGAAGTGCTACAAGAAAGGTTGTCAATTATTTGCAGACCATGTGGAGGAAGCATCTAAGGATGAGGTCTCAAATATTGAATACCATGTGGTACTAAAAGAGTTTGAAGATGTATTCCAAGAGGTACCAGGATTAACTCTGAAAATAGATATTGACTTCTTTGTAAACTTGATGCCTAGAGCAGCTCTAGTATCAAAAGATCCTTACAAAATGAGTACAACAGAGCTGAAAGAACTTCAATTGCAGCTTGCAGAGATTCTAAATAAGGGGTATATATTTCCAAGTGTGTCACCTTGGGGAGCCTCGGTCCTATTCGTGAAGAAGAAGGACAAAATGCTGAGATTGTGCATCAATTTCAGATAGTTGAACAAAGCGATTGTTAAGAAAAAGTATCCTTTGTCGAGGATCGATGATCTCTTCGATCAATTGAAGGATGCCAAGATATTTTCGAAAATAGATCTCAGGCCAGGGTATCACTAGGTAAGAATAAATGATGAAGACATCAGCAATACTGCCTTCAGAACAATGTATGGTCACTATGAATTCACAGTGGTGCCATTTGGGTTGTGGAATGCACCCATTGTTTTTATGTGCCTAATGAATGGTGTGTTTAGGGAATATCTAGACAAGTTTTTCATAGTCTTTTTGGATGACATTTTGGTGTATTCCAATTCGGAAGAAGAGCATGAACAACATCTGAGGATGGTGTTGCAAGTGCTAAGAGTGCACCAACTATATTCCAAGCTAAGAAAGTGCTCATTTGATCAAAAGTGCATCCATTACTTGGGTCACATCATCTCAAAGTATGGGATAGATGGGATCCTAAGAAGATTGAAGCCATCAGAGAATGGTCAACGCCAAAGAATGTGACAAAAGTAAGATCCTTTATGGGTCTAGTTGGCTATTATAGAAGGTTCATTGCAAGTTTCTCAAGGATATCTTACCCTATCACTTCCTTGCAAAGGAAGGAGAAGAAATTTCAATGGACAAAAGAATGTGAGAAAAGATTCCAGCGATTGAAGCAATTGTTAACTAGTGCTCAGATCCAGGATTGCGGATCTGAATGAAGACTTCATAGTGTGCACCGATGCCTGTAAAGAAGGACTAGGAGGACTCCTCAATTAGAATGGGTTTGTAATTTGTTATGAATATAGAAAGTTGAAAGAGCACGAAAATAATTATGCCACTCATTATTTAGACTTTGCAACCATCGTTCACACTCTAAAGAAATGGAGGCATTACCTCATGGGAAATAAGTTCAAACTGAGAATAGACCATAACGGTCTGAAGTATTTGTTTGATCAACCAACCTTGAATGCGAGGCAGAGTAGGTGGTTAGAGTTTCTTTGTGATCATGACTTTGATATCAAGCATATCAAAGGGAAGGAAAACAAAGTGGTTAATGTACTCAACAGGAGAGTGCATGAACTACATGATACAACCATTAGCATGTACAGAACTGATATTAAAGGAAGAATTTCAGAGGCTGCAAATGCATATTTGCAGTATAGGGATTCAATAGCAAAGCTACAACAGGGTGAGATGCCACAGAAAGTGGAAAATTATACATTGGAAGCCGATGGAATACTTCTCTACAAGAAAAAAATTTATGTACCTAATGACTAGGACTTGAAACTTATGATTTTGAATGAAATACATAATGTGCCTTATGTAGAGCACCCTGAATACCAGAAAACTATGGCAATAGTCAAAATACATTACTTTTGTCCAGGTATGATGAAAGAAATTGCGGAATACATCGCCAGATGTATGGAATGCCAGAAGGTTAAAGTTGAGCATAGACACCCAACAGAGTTGAAACAACCTTTACCCATTCCTGAGTGGAAGTGGGAGGTACTGACAATGGATTTCATCACAGGATTTCCCAGGACATGCAAGCAACATGATTCAATCATGATGGTTGTGGAAAATCTTACAAAGCTATCCATTTTATTCAGTTAGAGACTGCTCACAAGGAAGCTAATGTTGCTAATATTTTTATGAGAGAAATAGCACGATTGCACGACATTCCCAAGAAAATTGTGTCTGACAGGGACCCGAAGTTTACCTCGAAGTTCTGGAAGGGGTTTTTCAAAGGATTCAGAATGAATTTGAATTTCATCACTGCTTATCATCCTGAGTCTTATGGGCAGAGAAAGAGGGTGAATTGAGTAATAAAAAACATGATAAGGATGTATGTGATGGAAAAACCATCCAAATGGGAAGACTACCTACGCTTGGTAGAATTTGCCTGCAACAATGGGTATCAAGCATCGTTAAAGGTGAGCCCATTTGAGGCACTTTATGGAAGAAAGTGAAACACTCCAGTAAGCTAGGATAATCCAACTGATAGAGCAGTGGTTGGGCCATAATTACTCAAGGAAATGGAAGAGCAAGTGCTAAAAATTAAGAAAAAATTGAAGGTTGCCCAAGATAAGCATAAGAGTTATGTTGATAAAAAGAAAACCCACAGAGAGTTTAAAGTGGGTGACCATGTTTTCTTGAAAGTGAAATCCAATAGAAGTTCCCTGAAGCTGGGAAACTGTTCGAAGTTGGCAGCCAAATTTTGTGGGCCATTTGAAATCCTAGAAAGGATTGGGCTAGTTGTATATATGCTTGCATTACCTGCATCCATGACTGTACATAATGTGTTTCATGTTTCATTGCTTAAGAAATATACACCTGATGCTAATCATGTAATTGATTGGAATGTGATTTAGGTGGAGCAAGAAGGTGTCTTGCAAGTTCATCCTATGTGCATATTGGACAGGAAGAGAAAATAACTTTGGAATTGAGCCATAGGGCTTGTAAAGGTCCAGTGGACCTGGTACGGTCCTGAGGACATGACATGGGAGAATGAGGATGCTATGCGAGCATAATACCCGTATATTTTTTAGTATTTTGGAAATCTTGTTGATGCTATGTAAAGAGTTGCACTAAGGACAGTGCAAAAATAAGGGGAGGGGATTGTAATATCCCCAAGGACAAGCCCCTGTTGTATTTATGAATTGTAAACATGTTTTGTAGGCTGGTGAGCTGGGTATTGATAAGTTGGTGGGATTATGTTTTTGTTGGGTCGAAGACACTAAGTGTTAAAGGCGAGGAGCTTGGTTTTGTATATGTAAGTATGTAGAACATTAATAAAAATATAAACATCGCCGCGTGCAGACCGGACATGAAAAAATAGTGATGGGGGACCAAGCGTCCAAAAGGTTGGGTAAGGGAGGAGGCTAAGTGTGTGGGCCTAGGGGCTTAAGTCCTTGAGAATGATAATTTATTATTACCCAAAACTGTGTGAAATACATTTTTTTATCCTAAGTCCTAGGAGAGGCAACGTGGGCAAAAAGGAATGCATGTAGCTCTAGGAAGACAAGTGTCGACCTGGGACCATGTAACTAAAGAGGAGGAGTGAGATCATGTTGGGGGGTTCATCCTCCATTCTTCCATCCATGGTCTGCCCTGTGGTATGTCTACGTCTGATCCTTGCATACCCTCACACAACTTTGAAACCAAAAAATCGTGAGTTTTTCATGAGAAGTTGACGCATCCTCCATGAATTCCGTTGAGCTCTGTGTTCGACCTCTGCGTTTATTCTTTGTCATGCACCCTGAAACCAGTGGTAAACTCATGGATTGAGCCATGTCACTTATGTGTTCTGTGAACTCAGCTTATCCACCCTTGCAGAGTCGAGTCTGTACCTGGACTGTCTTTGGGTTGATACCTTATGTTTTTCCTGAGTGGAATTGACCAGTTGTTGTTGTTGTTATCCTCACCTTGTGGGAATTGGGTTGAAACTGGTTGAAGAACCGGGTTTTCAGGCCCGTAGTTGAAAAGGCAGGTTTTTAGGCCTATGACCAACTCTCCTAGATGAGAGAGTTTGCTGGGAAGAGGTTTTCTCCCAAAGAGAGTCCAACACTAGCTATAGAGCTCTGATAATTCCCGATTCAGCCTATTGCCGAGACCCTAAGAGGGAGGTGAATCCACCGATGGACTGTGTGATAGTGAAGGTGTATACTCCAGGGTGGAACATGCATGTGGGGAATGAGATTTCATGAGTATTGGGCATAAGAAGGATCATGTAGAGAATCCTTCATGTTGCATTGTGCAGTTTTCTTGTAACCCCAACCTAGTCTAGGATTATCTTGCCCTGGGTGGATCTTGGTCCCATCTCAGGGGTGACCCACTGCTGAGCATGATGAGAAGCATGGTCTAAGGATGGGAGGTTCGTGGACGGTCTACACATAGTTGGTGGGTTTAATCCGACTAAAATATAAGTATCATTGATGTGATTAATTATGTATTTTATGCATGTTTTGTGAAGCCTGAATGTTATCATGTATTCCGTTACGTATGTGAATTTACTATTAATTTTGTTTGAATTTGGATGGTAACAGTATCTATGTGTTATGTGTTTTAAATTGATTAAAATTCGTGTTATACATATATGTGAATGTTCCGCGTAGTAGCATTGCCCGACATGTTGGTGGCTAGGGACGTTACACTATCAATATGAGATATACTATTGTAAACCTATACCAATCAACCTGCACCAAATAAATTGTACTAATAACCTGAACTATGCATCAACCATGCATCAACCTGTACCTCAACCTGTAATCAACATGTACCATAAAAAAGTGCATCAACCATGCACCAACCTGTACCAAACAACCTGTAATCAACCTGTGCCATAAACAAGTGCATCAACCATGAACCAACTTGTACCTCAACCTGTACCATGAACAAGTGAATCAACCATGCACTAAACCTGTACAAATAACCTGTCACAACAACCTGTCATAACAACTTGTCCAAACAACCTATCACAACAACCTGTCTAATAAATCTTATCAACCAAATTAGATATACTCACCAAGATCAATCACCAAGACAACTCTCAAATATGTGCATCAACCAAGCATAACACAACTCATAATCATCACCAAGATCAATATGTGCTTCTAATAATACAAGTATGCTACATCATCCATAAACCATGTGTCAACAATACTACTAACAAGTGCCTCCAACCATGTACCAAGTA
>SNQJ01S0012462.1:0-12670 GCA_010110895.2 Picea sitchensis
TTTCAATATTTTTAACACTGTGTCAACATGTTGTACATGTTCTTCCCACGATTTTCTATAGATTATTGTATCATCAAAAAATGCTAACACCAATTTTTTGAGTAAGGGTTTGAAAATAGAATTCATCAAGCTTTGAAATGTGGAAAGTGTATTAACAAGGCCAAATGGCATCACCAAACACTCATAATGACCTTATGTGTTCGAAAGTTTGTTTTGGGAATGTCTTCTTACCTCATTCTAATTTGATGATATCCAGAGAGGAGATCCAACTTAGTAAAAACATTGCTCCTTGTGATTCATATAATTTTCATCAATGACATGAATATGACACTTATATTTAATGGTAATTTGGTTAGCTTCATACGCCATGAACCATCCTTTTTTGTAACCATCACCACTAGTGAAGAGAAAACACTTTGGCTAGGTTGAATGATGTTGTCCTCTAGAATTTCTTGAATCATGCGCTCAATCTCACCCATTTTTGCATATGGGTACCTATAAGGCCTAATGTTAGGTGGTACACTTTCTAGTTTCAAATGAATAGCATGATCATGATCTTGAGCAAGTGGAAGATCCTCGGGAATCTCTTCAAATACCTTGGAATGATTGTCGATAACTCTTTTGGATATTCACTAGAATAGGAGGTCTAGATGTTTGAACAACTGGTGAGCACAATTGTGCAAGTACACAATAGTGTCCCTTTTTGAGTAATTTTTTCATGTTACTGGAACTTGTCACATTATAGGTCTTCCCTTGGATACCTCTAAGTTCAATTTCCTTGCATTCTAAGGACAATCTCATGAAAAGTTATTGAAAATTAAGAGCCATTGTTCCCAATGATTGTAACCATTGGACCCCTAATACAACATCAACACCACCCATTTGAATTTCAATCATGGGACTATCCAATAAATATTCCTCCATATTGAGCTTAATATTATGGAACTTCCTTGAAAAATTTATGGTACCTCCATATGAAATCATTACTTGAAACTTTTGTGCTGGAAATACAAAGCAATTGAGAAGTTTTGCTGATTTGTAATTAATGAAGTTATGTATACTGCCATAATCAATCAACATTGTTACCTTTTTCTTTTTGATATATCCTTCTATCTTCAGGGTTTGTGGAGTACTAATGCCAACCAATGCATAACAATATATCATTGTAGTAGTCTCTTCTAGTTCTATATTCTTGATGTTTTTGTTCTTTACAATCTATTTAGAATAATTTATTCTCACCGCATTCATTCCCCTTACTATACTTTATATCACAATTGAAACATAGTCCCTTGGCTCTTCCTTCATCCATTTTCTGTTGTGTCAACCTTGTAAGTTGAGTGAGGTTAGGAGAGGGAATATGGTGCTCTCTATAGTTGTTAGTGGCCACTCTTCTAATAGCCATATTTTTACTTTCAACTTTCCTGGTGACACTAAAAGCATTCTCTGGGGATTTAGGTTTGAAGAGGCACACCTCATGTTTAGTGTTGTCCTTTAAAGTGTCCATAAAGAGATCTAACAAATTATCCTCTGGAATGTTCTTTACCCTAAGACTTATTTTTTGAAATTGTTGAATGTGATTTGTAATTGGACCTCTTTGCCAAAGATTTATCAATTGACTAAAGAATGTATTGCTCTTAATATCCCCATAATTTGTTATCAATTCATCCGTAAAAATGGACTAAGATACAATAGAATCCTTTTTTCTTTCACAAATCCATTGGTACCAAACAAATTGATTAGGTTCTAAATACAAGGATGCAAGAGTTACCTTTTGTAAGGTTCACACTTGGTGTAGATCAAAGAATTGTTCCATTTGGAATATCCATGTTATAGGATCTTTACCATCAAACTTCCTCATATCAATCTTGGGAATTAATTATTTCCTTGGTGTTGAGTGGAATCCTCGATGACACGGATATGGAGGTGATTAACAATCATGATTTTGAGACTTATTCTTTATTTCCTCTGCAATTACATGATTTCCTTACAACCTGATATCACCTTGAGGGAATCTCTCATCCAAAGTACGTAACAAGATGGTTGACATGGAATTTTGCAATTATATCATATTTTTATCCATTTCTATTTGTACATTTATCAAATCATAATTTCTCACTGATTTATCATTCAATTAATTAATTTGATCCTCTAAAATGGATAGTTGGCTCTATATCTCTTCATTTTCTTCATGAGTCCTAGTTCAGATTTATAGAGGTTTAATTAAAGTAGAAATTTTTGGAGCACCCTTTTCCATGTGGGCCAAAAATAATGATATTCTTTTTTTTCTTTATCACAAATTTTGAATCACCAAAAATAGATTTTCAAATCAAAAGTTAAGCCAATTGTAAGTTGTATATCTTTAAAACCCTAATTTTGAGACTATCCTACTGGTCGACCTTTGTCCTGATGTATCTTTGAAATTTTGACCCTTCTGAGTTTGATATTTCTTCTTGGAATACTAATGTAGGTGCATCATTTAAGATTATTATTTGTAATAGGTTATAGACGTTTCTAGGATCATATACATGTAGAAGAATTCATTTGTAACCTCCTCATAGTAAACAAGATCTACTAGTCATGGGATATATCTAGAGAGTTGGTTGGAATAATTTTAGGAATAAGTTTTGATATTCTCCAATAATAAAAGATATGAACCAATCTCTTGAAGTTCGAGAGATATTCCACATGGAATGTGAAAGCATTATAAATCTACTCTGGCATGAATGCTATGAGTGTGAAGGGGGTTAGTAAAATATATGTTTGCATAATTGAATCATTTCATTATTCACTCTCCTTTTCCATAAATTGATGCTTGTGACTGTTCAATTCCTGCTATTAATTTATTTTTTACTAATAATTTTTCCATAAGTACAAATTAGTAAAATTTATGTGTTTAATTAAGATCACTATTTATCAGATTATGATCTCATTGAATGTAATGTGAGCTACAAAGCAATTTCTTTTTTTACATTGTGATAGAATTGAAACATATGGATGGATCATTGATGAATCATTAACAAATCATGGACAAAACATGACGGAGGAAATATAGGCATATATTTCATTTCCTCTTCAAAATGAATCAACCTAAAACCTTCATGGAGGTAAGAATGTCAGACCTATAGGTTATTTATCTCGATCATTAGTGGTGGTCCATTAGTAATGTGTAGTTGCTAAGAGAATGTTCATATGACTGGTACCATATTTTTGGCAATCATTGGCTTGTTGGTATGTGACTAAAATTTTATTTTGACAATGTATAAGAGATAAGAAAACCCCAACACCATCCTGGTGTGTTTCCTATTTAGATTTGTATTGTTTGACCTGCACTATTTTTTGTATCAGATTAGGTTTTATATTGTCTCAGCAAGTAAATAACCCAAAGAAAATTGTGAAATGGAATTTTGTGAGAGATGGAAGCTAGAGCTAGATCCAAAGGAAGAGTGGTTCAGAGGAGACAACTTTCCAATGCAACCTTGCTCTAATAGATGAGGAATATTCAAGCATGTTTGGAGACCATGGAGACTACACATAGAAGATAAATTGACACTAGAGATGTCAACAACAGAGAAGAATAACCTCAAAGAGAAGAAGAAGAGGCATAGCCTAAAGAAGAGGTAGTTGACTAGAGATTGGTCAGAGAAATCATGGGAGTTATTTCTAAACCAAAATTTGAATTACCTAAGTATAAAGGAAACCTAAATATAGAGGATCTAGTTGATTGGATTAGCACCATGGACAAATACTTTGAGTATGAGAATTTGTATGATGAAAATAAAGTAAAATTTGCAGTAACAAGACTGAAGGGCCATGCATCCCTTTTGTGGGATGGAGTACAAGATGAAATGAAAAAGAAAGGAAATCCCAAGGTCAAGAGATCAGATTGGATAGTGGCTAAATTAAAAGGTAAGTTCATGCCAAAATACTATCAAATTAATCTTTTTAAGAAAATGCAAAATATTAAACAAAAGGGAATGTGAGTAAATCAATATATGGAAGAATTTTATAGGTTGACCATCAAAGTTGGTCATATTGAAGAGGATTTTGAGAAGGTGGCTAGATATATTAATGGACTGAGATTCAACATCCAAGATGAAATCAACTTTGTGTCCCCAAAAACAATTGAAGAGACATATCGGCATGCTCTCAAGGCAGAGGAGAAATTATCTAGAAGGACACAACATCCAAGGGGTAGAGGAATACATTTAAAAGGTAGAGGACAATAAAGTGGTATAGGTTAGATTCAATTTCAAAAAGGAGAGGCCAACAACTCACATCATCAAGAACAATCCCCAAGAGTTAATGACTCTTTTAGAGGTAGAATACCTTACTCAAGAGGTAGAGGTAGAGGTTTTTTAGGTAAATATGTTTTAGTTGCAATAAATATGTTGGTCATATATCTTATGAATGTCTAGAGAATCCTTCAAAAATCCAAGGGAGTGCACATATTGTCCAACTTAAAGAGGAAAGTGTGGAATCACCTTCTCATGAAAATGCACTTGAGGTGGGAGATTCATTTCTCATGGAAAGAATCTTTCTTAAGCCTAAAAAATATATTTAGGAGCCTGCTCAAAGGAAGACATTGTTCAAACCCACATGCATGACTAAAGGTAAATGTTGCAAAGTTACCATTGATAGTGAAAGTACTAACAACCTTTTGTCTATTGAGATGGTTGATAAACTAGGCCTAAAGAAAAAAACCCATCCACCTTCTTATAAACTGTCTTGGATGCAAAAAGGACATCAAGTCTTGGTGAATGAATAATTCCAAGTAGAGATTCAGATAGGGAGTTACAAAAATCAAGTAACATGTGATGTTATGCCAATGGATGTTTGTCATGTTCTCTTAGGTAGGCTTTGGTAGTTTGACAGGAGAACAATTCATGATGAGAGGAGTAATACTTGCACTTTTAAGAAGATGGAAAGACACATAGACTCATACCCTTGAAAGATGAGAATGCAGTTGAGGAGGTATCAGTTGAGACACGGTTTGAATGCCCCTAATTTTGGGAGGGAAGAAATACCAAGGAGGCTTGAGAATGCCATAAGAGAGGAACTTGAGGTATCTGGGAGTTCAAGGAAAGGGGAGATGCATAGATAATTTGATTTATGGAGGCCATCCATCCCAATAAGAGAAGAACCTAAAGCAACTGAGCAGTATAAAGGCTCCCTCATTCCAGGAAAATTATGGAAGGCCCTTGTTCCACAATAGCCTAATTTCATCCTATCCAAGTCACTTTGCACTACCAAGGCCATAGATATAACTCCTCCTACTCCCTCTCTTTTAAATATTAGGTATGAACTCAACAAAATACATATTTTTCTACCTCTTTCTTAAGTTATTAAATATCATGTTCATAGAAAGGAAATGTCTACATTCTTTTGACTAAATGGGCATCCTCAATGTTCACATGCCAAACTTTATCCAACATGGAATAGAAATGATTCCCAAGGACCTAATGTGATGGCCCTATATAATGAATTCCCCTTGCAATCATATTGAATCAACCTCCAAAATGATGCCACAAAGATAATACTGAGAAATCTCCAAAATAAGATTTATCAATTAACCCCTCCTTTCTACATCACCTTAGAGTTTCAAAACCTTCATCTCTGTAACTATTTGTGTGATTTTAGGGCCTCCTTTCCTTGATTCCTTTAGAAATCATGTATAAATTAGGACTAGACATTACTAGACCCTATAAATTCATGTATTCTTTCTATTCTAAGATATTCCAATGCCTATGAATGCTTAAATATTTGGTGGTAGGGATGGTGCAAATTCCTAGAAAAATTATAATTATGGATATAGTAATTGTAGATGTCCCTCCCACTTATGGTATGTTGTTATCTAGACACAACAGAACTTCTATAAGGGCCAATATTTAATTTGAAATATCATATGCCACCATTCTTGTCTATGGGGGAGAGACTTGTCCCTTGTACAAAGAGCCTAAGATGATTTATGTTACTAGCAACCTCGAAAATCCC
Source organism: Picea sitchensis (assembly GCA_010110895.2). Taxonomy (NCBI): domain Eukaryota; kingdom Viridiplantae; phylum Streptophyta; class Pinopsida; order Pinales; family Pinaceae; genus Picea; species Picea sitchensis. Next base: position 5,992 of record SNQJ01S0012462.1, read on the forward strand.
ACAAACTTCCCTTCCTAAAGCACTGACAATGTAGGAAAATTCAGGCTCAGCCATGAATCCCCAACTACTAACTATTGTGTTCCTTTGATGTGTGAAGGAGAAAAGTTTGACCCTTTTGAATTATGGACCTTACATTTTGATGGAGATTGTAATAGAGAAGGAATTGGGGTAGGTGTACCATTGATCTCACCCAAGGGGAGAGAGTTCTTGTATGGTTTCAAACTAGACTTTGAATGTACCAAAAATGTGGTTGACTATGAAGCACTAATCCTGGGATTAGAAATTTCCAGAAATATGGGGGTGAAACAACTTAAAATATTTGAAGATTCTAACCTGGTTGTGAATCAAGTGAGAAAGAAATGCCAGAAAAAATGTCCAAGGTTCAAATGGTACAAAAATACATTCTAGGATATATTAGATAACTTATTTGACATTGTCAACATCATTTTTGTGCCCTAGGAAAGAAATCAGACAGTTAACATCTTGGCCCAATCTATTGTAAGTTTCTAACCTCCTAATATTGACCATCTCTCCTACTCCATCTAGATCATGCATAGAGATGTTATCCTTAATAACATCAAACAATGGTAAGTGTTCAAGGATGATGAGAATATCAAAATGTTTCTGACCCTGATTGATAAGTATTTAAATATGAACACAGATTTTTATGAGGAGGATAGGACAAATCTAGAAATAGATCAGTCAACTAATCACTTTATGCTTGAAATTATTCAAGCGCAGGGGGTCATACAATTGAAGACAAATTTCATCCCAAGAGAGCTAGTCCCATTGGAAAGACCAGTCAACAAAAAATATGTACACCTGAAGCTCTGCATGAAGCTAGAACTATCAGAGGTAAATTATTGCAACCTAGGCATTGAAGAAGACCCAAAACTCATCGAGATATACAAGGCCTTATATCCAAAAGAAAAAGAAAATTACATCTAATTTTTCAAATAATTTGGAGATGTATTTGCATGGAGGTATGAGGATCTCAAGACCTACGATCCTACTATCTTCCAGCATCACATTCCCTTAAAATATGACATCCAAACTTTTAGGTAGAAGCAGAGATAACTAAATCCCATGATGCACCCTTTAGTACAAACAAAGCTAAAGAAACTCTTTGATGTAAAAATAATTATTATAGTCAGATATTTAAAATGGTTTGCAAACCTAGTGCATGTCAAGAGGAAGAATGGAGAAATAAGGCTCTAAATAGACTTCATAAATTTGAATCGGGACTCCCTCAAAGAAAATTACCCCCTGCCAAAGATGGATCAGATGCTGCAAAAAGTAGTGGGGTATGGAAGGATGTCCATGTTGAACAATTTTTTTGGATACAATCAGGTCAAGATGGACCTAGAGGATATATTAAAGACTACCTTCACCACTATGTGGGGTACATTTTCATATGTGAGGTTGCCTTTCATGTTATTAAATACTGGGGATACCTTTTATAGAGACATTTATTATGTCTTTGTTGACATCAAAGACATTTTAATTATTATATATCTTGATGATTTGACTATCTACTCAAAAAAGATTGTTAACCATTTGGAACACCTACGCAGGTTTTTTAGAGATGCGGGAAATTTGGTATATCCATCAATCCAAGAAATATTTCTTTGGTATGGTAGAAGGTAAATTATTGGGGCATAAAATAGTTGAGCAATAAATACCATCTCCCATCCTAGACAAAAAAAAGGTTCTTCCATCAGTTTTTAGGAAGATCAATTTTCTTTGAAGATTCACACCCAACTTTGTTGAACTCACTAAACAAATGGATGGAATGCAAAAGAAATAAAATGAGATTAAATGGGATGATATAGCCAAAGAATCCTTCTCAGTAATAAGGAAATCCCTAGGAGTAACCCATGTGCTAACAAGTCTTGATTACAAGAAGGACTTCATGATTTCCCCCTTTACCTCTGAGCACACTATTATTGCACTCCTCCTGTAGAAGAATGATGAGGGGCATGAGAAACCTATTAAATTTTTCAAAAAAAAACCTTAGAGATGTAGAGTTGAAGTACATCATCATGGAGAAGAAAGCCTATGCTTTGGTAAAATCCATAAAATATTTTAGAGAGTATTGCAATCCTATATAATTGCTTATGTAAGACATATCTTAGTTAAGGACATACTCTACCAAACAATAAGCAAATGGAAAGAGGGAGAATGGATCAAAAAGATTCATAAGTATGAGATGGTGATCAAACCCAACAATTTGATTAAATTTCAAGGGTTAGAAAAACTTATGGATGAGACTACACTATAAGTAGTGAGCAAAAATACAGTTGAAGTTGAAGAGATAGGAGACTAAGAAATAGAAGGAGGTTCATATATTAAGTCTTGTTATAACCAATCTACATGGTACCAGGATATAACACATCTACTAGACACTAGCCTTTGCTCGTAAGGAATGGAAAATTCCCATATGAGGTCCTTGAGACTTAAAGTTACTAAGTACTATGCTATTGGTGCTCAAATATATTGGAGAAACGTAAATGGGATACTACTTAGATGTATGTTGGAAGAGGAGAAAAATGTATCGATTAGAGGCATGCATCAAGGGATATCTAGAGGTCATTTCTAGCCAGGGATATATATAACAAGATCCTAAGGTTTGGATATTTTTGGACCACCCTATTCTCTGATGTGCATAAATTTGTTAGGGTCTTCCATGAATGCCAAATGTTTTCTAGAAAAATCCATGCCTTTCCCCCGATGCCATTGCAAGTAGAAACTCCTTTCCAATAATGGGGTCTTGATTTCATAGGTGAAATACACCCTCCATCCAATGGCCAACATAAATGGATACTCACATCTACTGATTACTTTACCAAATGGGTAGAATCCATCCCCACAATACATGACACTTACCAGGTTTTCATCAAATTCCTTGAAGAAAACATCTTATCCATGTTCGGTTTCCCACATAAAATAATCACAAATAATGCCAAGGTTTTTTCCTTGATAGGGATGGTATCCTTTTTCTAGAGATACAAGATCATCCTAGGTCATTCATTCACATACTACCCTTAGGGAAATGGAAAATTTGAGTCTTGATCAAATAAGAACCTCATGAAGATCATCAAGAAGACCCTTGTAGATAAAAAAATATCATGGGACTCCCAACTCTGATATTCCCTACGAACATATAAGTTCAGCACCAAGAAGGTTATAGGAAAAGACCATTACCAATTGATGTATGGAATGGAGGTAGTATTTCCTTCTCACTTTGATTCGTAACACACCAAGTACCCTCTTTCAACTATTGAGGATATGAGGTACTTCTTGGAATCACAATTTTTCCATTTTTGTTCTTGCTAGGATACCATAATCCATTCTGCCTTGTTATTTATGGATAATTTCATGCAACATGACAAGTAGGATTATGAAAATATAATTTTTCATTCAATGTTATAGTTTCATATGATGTTCATGTAAACATAACATCAATCAATGAATAACATACATATCATTAAATTCAACATAATTACAAGAAACCATAAACACTTATCTTTCTGGAATTAAGCACCAATTGAATACAGAAAAAGAACATTCCACCCAACCATAGGCTCTATATTTAATGCATTGTTTCTGTAATAGGGCCACCCCAAAGATGAGGCTATGAGTCTACACGGATGAATTAGCCTATGGCTGGCTCTAATCCTCTCACACAACCCAATTTTCCCTACAATTCACAAGTTGTAAACTCTAACAACAATTCCAATTCACTAGCTCTCATTTCCCTTCAACCTACACAACCTTAGGAATGTGATCCCCTTCTCTACCACATAGTCCCTTGAGCTATCCCACTTCCCTCTAGGGCTCCAACACAAGTCGACTAGGAATTCTTTGTTGCAATGAAATTTTCTCAATGGCAGTAATTATTCATGCACATGGCATAATTATCACATGGTATTGACAACAGCCATACCCCTGTGGTTATATTTCATAGCGTGGCATAGAATCTCCCCACAACCTTTGCAAATAATGAATGGAAAGTCCCCCCACAACAACCAAAAATCAAGGACTATATTTTCATGCTCCCAACTCACCACTCATCTTCCTAGGTAGCCCACGTACTTCACTTGGAAATTAATCCCAAGGTTGATATAAATTAGGATAATATAATACAAGGACTTAGGCTTAGGATTAAATCAATATTATTTTACTTTGGCCCCCTTTTGATCCCCCTTTCATTTCTCTCTTGTGGAATCATAGACCTCGATATATTTTTTTCCTTTTCCATCTGTAGTCGATGATATTCAATGTACCATTCACATGTTTACCTCATTTTTTGGCTCTCTTCCATTCATCATGTACACATATCCATTTCTATTATGAGGGATCAAACTGGGGGGTATTACAATCTCCTTCCCCTAAATTTTGCACCATCCTCGGTGCACATCACTATTAGATACAATAATTTTACATAAAATGTTAAAACCAATGCAGATATTCCTTCCACATTGTATCCTTATGTTCCCATGCCAATACTTCAGATTGTAGGGAATCCATTGGACCTTTATCCTAAGCACCATATATTTCCTGTCCAATATACATATTGGTTGTAGTTGGAAATATACTTCTAGTTCCACACAATATGCTCATAGAGGTATTGTGTTATTTCCCCCATTGGAATAACACCATCCTTGGTGATATTCTTTCCAAGTACTCAATTAATGTCTTCTTTCTTCAATTGTTCCTATAACAATCATAAGGAAAACATACATGTTATAGCCATTTTCATGCAATAATTATCTTATTCATAGGAGTTCTCAACTCCACAATATAAGCATGTACTAAAAAAGAATAAGTATGCAATTTTAATTCAAAGCTTATCTGTATGGTTATTTATCTACATCAAAATGTTGTCACGGACAAAAAATTAGCTCAATGTTCTTTCGTACATTCCCTTTTTTTATTTCAACCATTATGCCACATGAATTTTTCACAACAAATTCATTTAAGTTGCCTCTTCCTTGCCACACTCACCCTTCTAGGCTTGGGAATCTCCTTCATTACTAAATTTTCCCTCATGCAATCCATCTTGCCAAGGTTTTCATGTGCAAGGAGAGTGCCAACTTATTAAAACCAAAATCATTACTAGGAGAGTGCCAACTTATTCCTAGGAAATATCACGATTAAAAAATCATAATCAAAATTTACTAGTAAAAATCAGGAAGTCAAAAGACAAGAAGCAAGGGAATACAAATTCAGAACAAGAAAATCAAGGTCTCAAAGATAAATTAACCAAAAAAGAGGAAGAAAGCTCTTGCCTAAGGAACCTTAATCAGAAGTTACTTGAACAAATTAAAAGCTTAAGGGACGAAATAAAGGAGAATCTAGAATAAATAAATAAAAAGACAACCAAATCAGAAAATAAGGAAGAACTTTTACATTTAAGACGACATAATCGGGATTTACTAACACAAATTAAAAATCTTAAGCATGATAAGAAGTCTTTACAAGAAGAGATAGATCATAAAACTTCATTAGTTGATAAAGAAACTATGGCTGGCCCAATAGAGAAATTATCATACATTTGAATTCTGACATCAAAAAAAGGAACCAATACAAAGTCAATTAGTGTTCAAATTCAAAAGAATGATTATATTGACAAAACAAACATCAAAATAAGATGTTTCCAAGGAAAAGTCACAAGATATTAGGATTCCTTATCGTCATCCAAATCACAAGAGTCGTTATGGGAAACGACAAGATCAAAATATATATATACAACATTCTTCTTACAGACAGACGAACTACAAATTTATAAAAGAAGAGATACAATATCGATAACTTGTGTGGAAGCCAAAAATCAGAATTTCCATCAAAATAGTTGATCAACAAAAATTTCCAGTAAATATCAACATGGGGTGGATCGATTCACAATCGATGCAACATTTTTTCTTGGAAATTAATCTTATCATCTTGTTTCATCGAGTGTTGCAACTACAAGCACAAAGGATCTTGAGAAGATAGTGCAAGCTAGAACAAGAGTTAAAGGGAAGCTTTTCAGTAATTATCCTTTGATGACAAATCATTTTTAAGGGGAAGGCAATGTAACAAACACAATATGTATAATATTAAGTAATAATAATAATTAGTTATTAACTGTCTAAAGGACACATCCCTTCATGGATGGTCACCATATGTGCCTTTAGGTTCTCTATATATTTGTCACTCTCATTATACATCAATCGATCAATCTACCTATCATACATTCTTTTACAACATATTTTATAGTCCTAAATGGATTATTGTGTTATATCCTTTCTATTTTTGATATATTTTGAATGAACATGATCTGTTCATCACATTTCACTTGTTCACATATTAATTTCAATGAATTATAACATAAGCATGCATTCACACAATGCATTCAAATAATTCCTCAAGGCATATATACCAGCATGCATGTGTACATATTCAACGATTGCACACTTTCATAACTACCCATGCACACCTACTCAATGCATCCTTGCATTAATTCTAGAATATCATATTCTTGTATAATTTATTCCACTGTTAAGCCCTAATATTGGCTCATTACCCCTTAATTGGGGCATATTATATTAGTAATGTTATTTTATTTATGTCGGCTTTAGGCCATTAGTTGTAATTATACCTCCTAGTCTCCTATATATACCAAGGAGACATTTTC
>SNQJ01S0012462.1:12680-41837 GCA_010110895.2 Picea sitchensis
ATTTATGGAAAAGGAGAGTGAATAATGAAATGATTCAATTATGCAAACATATATTTTACTAACCCCCTTCACACTCATAGCATTCATGCCAGAGTAGATTTATAATGCTTTCACATTCCATGTGGAATATCTCTCGAACTTCAAGAGATTGGTTCATATCTTTTATTATTGGAGAATATCAAAACTTATTCCTAAAATTATTCCAACCAACTCTCTAGATATATCCCATGACTAGTAGATCTTGTTTACTATGAGGAGGTTACAAATGAATTCTTCTACATGTATATGATCCTAGAAACGTCTATAACCTATTACAAATAATAATCTTAAATGATGCACCTACATTAGTATTCCAAGAAGAAATATCAAACTCAGAAGGGTCAAAATTTCAAAGATACATCAGGACAAAGGTCGACCAGTAGGATAGTCTCAAAATTAGGGTTTTAAAGATATACAACTTACAATTGGCTTAACTTTTGATTTGAAAATCTATTTTTGGTGATTCAAAATTTGTGATAAAGAAAAAAAAGAATATCATTATTTTTGGCCCACATGGAAAAGGGTGCTCCAAAAATTTCTACTTTAATTAAACCTCTATAAATCTGAACTAGGACTCATGAAGAAAATGAAGAGATATAGAGCCAACTATCCATTTTAGAGGATCAAATTAATTAATTGAATGATAAATCAGTGAGAAATTATGATTTGATAAATGTACAAATAGAAATGGATAAAAATATGATATAATTGCAAAATTCCATGTCAACCATCTTGTTACGTACTTTGGATGAGAGATTCCCTCAAGGTGATATCAGGTTGTAAGGAAATCATGTAATTGCAGAGGAAATAAAGAATAAGTCTCAAAATCATGATTGTTAATCACCTCCATATCCGTGTCATCGAGGATTCCACTCAACACCAAGGAAATAATTAATTCCCAAGATTGATATGAGGAAGTTTGATGGTAAAGATCCTATAACATGGATATTCCAAATGGAACAATTCTTTGATCTACACCAAGTGTGAACCTTACAAAAGGTAACTCTTGCATCCTTGTATTTAGAACCTAATCAATTTGTTTGGTACCAATGGATTTGTGAAAGAAAAAAGGATTCTATTGTATCTTAGTCCATTTTTACGGATGAATTGATAACAAATTATGGGGATATTAAGAGCAATACATTCTTTAGTCAATTGATAAATCTTTGGCAAAGAGGTCCAATTACAAATCACATTCAACAATTTCAAAAAATAAGTCTTAGGGTAAAGAACATTCCAGAGGATAATTTGTTAGATCTCTTTATGGACACTTTAAAGGACAACACTAAACATGAGGTGTGCCTCTTCAAACCTAAATCCCCAGAGAATGCTTTTAGTGTCACCAGGAAAGTTGAAAGTAAAAATATGGCTATTAGAAGAGTGGCCACTAACAACTATAGAGAGCACCATATTCCCTCTCCTAACCTCACTCAACTTACAAGGTTGACACAACAGAAAATGGATGAAGGAAGAGCCAAGGGACTATGTTTCAATTGTGATATAAAGTATAGTAAGGGGAATGAATGCGGTGAGAATAAATTATTCTAAATAGATTGTAAAGAACAAAAACATCAAGAATATAGAACTAGAAGAGACTACTACAATGATATATTGTTATGCATTGGTTGGCATTAGTACTCCACAAACCCTGAAGATAGAAGGATATATCAAAAAGAAAAAGGTAACAATGTTGATTGATTATGGCAGTATACATAACTTCATTAATTACAAATCAGCAAAACTTCTCAATTGCTTTGTATTTCCAGCACAAAAGTTTCAAGTAATGATTTCATATGGAGGTACCATAAATTTTTCAAGGAAGTTCCATAATATTAAGCTCAATATGGAGGAATATTTATTGGATAGTCCCATGATTGAAATTCAAATGGGTGGTGTTGATGTTGTATTAGGGGTCCAATGGTTACAATCATTGGGAACAATGGCTCTTAATTTTCAATAACTTTTCATGAGATTGTCCTTAGAATGCAAGGAAATTGAACTTAGAGGTATCCAAGGGAAGACCTATAATGTGACAAGTTCCAGTAACATGAAAAAATTACTCAAAAAGGGACACTATTGTGTACTTGCACAATTGTGCTCACCAGTTGTTCAAACATCTAGACCTCCTATTCTAGTGAATATCCAAAAGAGTTATCGACAATCATTCCAAGGTATTTGAAGAGATTCCCGAGGATCTTCCACTTGCTCAAGATCATGATCATGCTATTCATTTGAAACTAGAAAGTGTACCACCTAACATTAGGCCTTATAGGTACCCATATGCAAAAATGGGTGAGATTGAGCGCATGATTCAAGAAATTCTAGAGGACAACATCATTCAACCTAGCCAAAGTGTTTTCTCTTCACTAGTGGTGATGGTTACAAAAAAGGATGGTTCATGGCGTATGAAGCTAACCAAATTACCATTAAATATAAGTGTCATATTCATGTCATTGATGAAAATTATATGAATCACAAGGAGCAATGTTTTTACTAAGTTGGATCTCCTCTCTGGATATCATCAAATTAGAATGAGGTAAGAAGACATTCCCAAAACAAACTTTCGAACACATAAGGTCATTATGAGTGTTTGGTGATGCCATTTGGCCTTGTTAATACACTTTCCACATTTCAAAGCTTGATGAATTCTATTTTCAAACCCTTACTCAAAAAATTGGTGTTAGCATTTTTTGATGATACAATAATCTATAGAAAATCGTGGGAAGAACATGTACAACATGTTGACACAGTGTTAAAAATATTGAAAAGAAACAACTATATGCAATACCTTCCAAGTGTTCCTTTGGGGTTCAAGAAATGGAATATTTAGGTAATATTATATCTCATGAAGGTGTCAAAGTGGACTTGAACAAAGTTAAATCTATGATAGAATGACCAATTCTGAAAATCTTGAAGAATCTTGGAGGATTCTTAGGATTGACAGGATATTACCACAAGTTTGTTAAGAATTATGGTCAAATAGTAGCACCTCTAACATTGTAATTAAAAAAGGAGGCATTTTCTTGGACTCGATAAGAAACTAAATATTTTGCAAAGCTTAAGGAGATTATGTGTCCGACTCTTGTCTTGGCCACACTTGACTTCACAAAAACCTTTATTGTGGAATCTGATGCCTCAAGACACGACATTGGTACAATTTTAATGAAATAAGAAAGGCCCATTGCCTTTGAGAGTAGCCAACTTAAAGGAAATAACTTACTCAAACCCATTTATGAAAAGGATATGTTGGACATATTACATGTAGTTAAGAAATGCCCCTTACTTAATAGGAAGACACTTTAAGGACAAAAAATGATAGTTTGAAGTACTTCTTGGAACAATGATTATCTTCAGAAGAGAAACAAAAATGAGTTACAAAAATGCTAGGTTATGACTTTGAAATTATCTACAGAAAAGAAAAACAAAATATGGGTGAAGATGCACTTTCAAATAAAACACAAAGGGTTTACTGTGTGCTATTTACATTCCAAGATCATTCAAAAACTACAAGAGGACCTAAGTGCATTAGATAAATTTGTGTGGAAAAATGATTTACTATGCTATCAAGATCTCTTATATTTATTTAAGAATTCTCAACTCAAACAAAAGGTTCACTTGGAATTGCACACTTCTCCTATAGGACATTAAATTGGGTTCTTGAAAACTTACCATGAGATCAAGCACTTTTTTGGGGAAAGTATTAAAACTAATGTTGAAAATTTTGTGGTTGAATGTGTGGTTTGCCAACAGAATAAGGGAGATACAATCAAGACCCTAGGTCTCCTACAACCATTAGCTATACCAAGTCAACGTTGGGAAGAAGTTTCAATAGATTTTATTAGAATTCTACCCAAGTCCGAAGGAAAGAATTTCTTCATGGTAATAGTGTATCGACTCACAAAGTATGTCCATTTTTGCTCTCTTTCTCATCCTTTTAATGTAAGTATAATATCCACTTTGTCATCGCACAATTTGTACTTGCCCCAAAATCCCAAGGCAAGTGGGTACAGAATTGGCATAATTGGGAATAACCTATCACTGTCACCTTAATAGGAGATCCCTTTCTATTTAGGAGCATGTTTAAGCTACCCCAAGGGAGACGTCCCCGGTGACCTGGGGGGTTTGAGAAGGATAAGGAAAATAGTCACAAGGAAACCCTTTCCCTCTCACAGATCACTCTAATCATAGGTTTATTTTATGTCTTAAGGATGAAGCAAATGAAAAGTATTGTGTACCTTCCCAGAACAAGACAACAAGGCAAACATGACACTTTCCAGGTACCAGATGATTGTTAGTACTTCATAAGACAAAAAACCTTCATAAAATAAGCTATCTGATTATGAATTTGCAGCAATGCATCAGTTTATAACGACAATTAAGATCTTAAAACAACCACAAGATTCAAGCCTTGAAATTTCTTAAAAAACGACAATAAAACATGTTTTTAACTAGGCAAATTGATAGTAAATTGTCACATGCAAAATTGGCAATAATAGGCTAGATTTTAATGGAAATTTTGCAGAGATTTTGATGCAGTTATATGGATGTATCTATATTTTGTAACAACTACAAGTTTAAATGGTCAAAAGTGCAAGAAAACCATACACAAACTAGCACTTACCTAGTAGATTCACTAACAATTATCACATTTAGATTTTGATTGGTTCTAGTATGAGTTATGTAGGTAAATGTGCCAAATTAATGCAGGTTTATATGGATGTAGAATTTTTTTTCTACAAAATCAAGTTAGCTTAGGAATTAGTCTAATCTAGGGTTAGAAAAAGTTAGTAAAGGGTCCAAAGATAAGAGTTTAAGTGTTTGTTTTCTCAATCACCACTTGTAAGAGGTAGTCTAGTGCCTTTCTAGGGTTAATGGAGTCTAATGGCAGCAAAAAGGTATTAAAGGAAATGTAGAAAATGATAATAATATGTTAATGGATGGAGAGGAAAAAAGAGGTGTTGGTATCCCAAGGCCTCAGAAATCCTTTTCCAAGAGAAAATTGCTAGAAAGTAACAAGGGTTAGGCCCGAACGATTTTCTCTTTCCTTGAACAAAATGTAATAAATTATGCAATTGGAAAAGGAAGTACGGTTAATAGAGTGATAAAATGGTAGGGATCTAGTACTTACTTCAAATTAGGTGTCTTTCAAGAGATTTTAACATGTGGAAGATTATAGGGAAAAATATGATAACACATGTCATTCCCCTAGGGTTTCAAGCTAGCAATTTCATAATCTTAGACATGAAACAAGTAAAAAAATAATCATAGCATTCATTCACAATAAATAAATGCAAAATTTCTACTTACTTCACCAAGAATAATCTAGAAAATCACCTAGTTGAAGATCCTCCAGAAGAAAATAGACAAAAAGCACCAAAATTTGCCTCCAAGAAGTGTGCATCACTAGTTTTAGCCAATAACCCTTAAAGAGGGCCAAATTTCAGACCTCACACTTGTGTGAGTGAAATATGATGAAAAATATAAGAGATTTTTCCCTTATTTATACAATATAGGTGACCTTTAATTACATTTTAGGTCAAAAAAGGCTGATATGGCCAGTTTACATCAAAAATCTAGTTTTACATAAAATTGACAATTAAAACCCTAATTTTATCTTTTAGGGTTGACGTCATGCCCCCCTAGGGTGACATTGGGCCCCTTCTTGGAATGCTTGGCCTCCAAAGTGAAACGTTAGGGCTCAAAACCGCTAAGAAACTTCCACACGTGCCAACCAAACCTTACTCATGCCTGAAACCCCAACTGGATGACGTCAAGGCTCAGAATGATGACGTCAAGGGCCAATGTCATAGTGGGAGGGAAAGACCCCCCTAGGTCCAGTCCTACCAAAGTTCCTCTAGTGGAACGTCCTCCCTTTTCTCTGGTGCAAGCCTCTGATATATCTCTGCCCTTGGATGGGGTTTCAACATCCATCTGGTGGGATTTTAGCCCCATGGAGGTTTGAGCTAATCATCTCCCCATATGTACCTTTCCGTCGGGCATGGTCCTGCAACAAAAACAAGTACGCCCTCCATGGGCTCATAATTCAAGGGGATCATATCAATGTCAATCACATCTAATAATCAAGTTACCCAAACATGTGCATCAAGCCCCCCTTTACCCAGATAAATTCTCAAAGACGTTATGCTATTAACAAGCCAGGTTTTGAGGGGGTCTCAAGATTTCCTATTGGGATAATCCTCCTAAGGTGTGGGGTGTTTCCAGGTGAAGACCAATCTAGGTCATGTAAATGCATGAGATGGTGTAGGGGATGTTTGGGAAAGGGGTGAATTGATGATAGGGAAATGTAGGTCTTACCTATGTGTGCCTTTGTAGAGGGTGATATGCACCTTGTCATGGTTTTAATCTTTGTCTTATTGATTTTTCTTTCAAGGGAATAGATGGAGGAAACTTCCCTCGCATGGTGACCAATGGTGACAACGTTACCCACAAGCATTTCACAGAGATGAGAAGGTTGACTTGTGATAAGACCACCTTTCTCTTGGCTATGCCACCAAGAGTCACTACCCTGGCGTGGTGGCTAGATTAATAGTAGTGTCATAACGCTACATGCCCATGGACCTAATGGGCTGGCTCATGATGAGACCCCTATCCACCAACTAGGTCATGAGTTTTATATTATTTTGTGGGTCCCCCCTTTTTCTTGCTAAGAAGCCTTTTATTACTTTCTCGGGGATCTATGGGCAAAGCATCTCAAGGTTTGATCTTGGATTTAAAAAAATTCCAGCTACTTTTACCCTTTGGGCCTTTAGCCCCTTCTTCCCATAAGGCAAGGTACAACCCTTACTAGCTTGGAAAACCCAATGCCCAAACCAATGTAGGGGATAGATGAGGGGGAAAATGATGAAAAGTGATAAGTATGCAAGGAATGGACGATGACCTTTCATAGAACCATCCAGTGGAAACTCATCCCTAAGGGAACCAACTTACTAGGGCACTTTGTCATCCCCCCCAGGTATGGACAAGTCAAAAGGAATAATTTCCAAGAAAACATCATGAAACAAAAGAGAATTCAATGCACATATTCAAATATTTTGAGAATCAGAGTGACACATACCATGATACCCGGACTCATTACCTCATGGAGAAAGACCCACTACTACTTCAGAACCAGGCTAATGTGATGGATGTTGTTGTTGCTAATGGGAGGCACTGAAGAAAAGATGGGCCCTCCAGGGCCGAGCTCAAGTCATATGGCTCTCAGTACTCCATGTCTAGGACATGTGGGCCTCGAGAAATAATATCCTTAGTTATCCTTGGGATAGGGGATAACATCTGTCTCCAAATCAAGGACATGTGCTCACCGTAGAGTGTATGAGAACCTCAACATCTCTGGCATGACATGTGACCTACTAGATCTCAACAAAAAATATTAGTAATCTCTTGGGGTGGTGATTGTTAGCACTCTGTAAATTTTTTCCGGCTAAATAGACAAACGACAGAGGTAGTTGTTTCAACCTACTTTAGAGTTGGGCACTAGCCTGCTCAACTCAGAGAGGGCTCTCTCATGTCACTTGATATATCTTTGGAAATCAATGACTAGATTTGGTTTGTTTTGGGGTTTTTTATAAATTTGTTGGCTATGAAGGGGAGGGACACTTAGGGCTATGGAGTCAAAATTCTGAAAGTGAATGAAAACAATAACTAGCCAGTAGAACTCTCCAGAGGATAAAGGCCAAATGAGGCAATGAATCTGAGTTGCTAATTGAGTTTAAGCAGGGTGTAAGAAGAAAGAGAAAACAAATGACTTCATCAGAGCATTACTGAAATGAATTCTGAATTAGTTAAGAGGACATTCACATAGTTTAATTTGCTTAAGCCGAGAGCATCACAAGATGAATTATGAGCTTTTAACTATCCAATTTAAACGGAAGACAATGAAAATGGAAATAAAGAACACAGGAAATACATATGATGAGAGAAGACAAAAATCATATCACCACCATTAGAATCTTTTCATAGAGACTTCAAAAGCTTTTGCATATGTATTCAATTCAGCTCCAGAAAATTACAATGTAGTTCAAAACAACTAAGAAGGTGCCCTTTCACTTCTGCCAACGTTAATTCATTCAGAATTTCTAGTACTTATACAATTTGATTATAATGGATGAAAATGAAATGTTTCAGCTTCTAAAACTGACTATAATAATTTCAACTGACAGTCTCGACATATGAACCGATTTACAATGATTAAACAAAAAATGTTTCATAACTTAGAGACGGATCTCTCTGACTGATCGACTTCCTTTGCACCATTTGTCCTGCTACGATCCTCTGTTGATATTGCTAGTTTGGGGACACCTGGAGGTTACTTACTAGTCCCTAGAAAACTGCATTTCATCCTGCCGAGTTGCACGATATCCTTCCACTGTGAGTCAGAAGGAATCTCGCAATCCATCATTTCCTTTATCAGAATCTCCAAGTCAATGCAAGTAGCGTAAGACATAGTTGGCAGCCTCATTTTTACTGTCTTGAACTGATTCAAAATCTCAAAGTTTGCGGCCAGATATTCCACCAAACTGGGTCCCTTCAGATTCTCTTCCAGGCCTTCAAATTTTGAATGATCCATTCTGCACTGAGTGAGGAGAGAATTGTATTCCTCTTGATTGTATAATTTCCATTTACCATCCCAAAATGGTGGGAGGCCCTTGATAAACAATTGTTCAAACATATCCTTAAACTCTTGTATACTCTGTTCCATTTGCATAGCTTTGGTTTGAATTGATTTGAGAAAATTGTGTTTAGCGATGATCCTCCTGGCCCAAATGATTAGTGGAGTTATGTCCTTTACCCCAATATGTCTCCTGACCGTCGATCTAGGTTGCTCGAGATCTACGGCCCACCGGGCCCCACTACTTCTCGATATCAGGGACAAGACAAAATTGTTTGGAGTAGACTGCTTTTCGCCCTGATATGCCTATGGTGGTGCCACATGTCTGCGAAGTGAAACCATGGTATTTTCCCTGGCTCTCTCTCGCATAATTAAGCCTCGTGCTACTTCTCTACATGATATGGTTGCTGACCATTGATCTGTGGTATCTGAGATCTGTGGCTCGTTGGGTCCCATCACCCTTGTGTATCCACTAGATTTATCCATATTCCTCTATTTGTGACCCTATCCTCCAATCTATCGCACCTCCATACCGTTGTAGTTCCTCGCTAAATTTCTGAGACATGGATCCTATCTGAAAATTGTTATGGTGATAGCATAGGCTCCAAATGGGGATGTTATCCTCCCTGCGAGGTAGCAAAGAACTGTAGACCAAGTGCCTACCCATTGGACTATGATTTATTCATGTGATCTGAATTCGCTAGCCTTTATTCAAAAACTTAAAATCGACCCAACATATCTCATGGCCTTCACCTCAGGCTTCAACTATGCTGCTTTTATTCTAACTTGTTTATGCGAAAAGAAAACGTAAAAATGATTATGTACAATGAATGGGCGGGGTGATGTTTATTTAAACAATGTAATGCTTGAGGATCCTTCCATTCATAGGCCCTCCTCCAATGATGTCTCCATTAATCTCCTGTAGTAAGTAGGCATTACTCCCAGGGTACACTGCAATTCTCAACGGGCCCAACCATAGGTGATAAAATTTCCCATGTTTTCCTTTATCTTCATTTATGACATCCCATTTTAGTACCAAGTCTCCTGGTTCAAAGTTATCCACCTTGGTATGTCTGTCGAAAGCCTCTTTGATATTGTCTTGGCACAGTTGAGTATTTTCGAAAGATTTTTCTCTAGTTTGTTGTACACTGATGAGTTCATCCTTCCTTCTGCGTGTGGCATCTGTCTCTGCATCTTGCTTCTACAACAGTCTCATTACTGGAAACCCCAATGTAGTGGGAAAAATTTCTTCAGTGCCATAGACAATCTGGAAAGGGGACGTGGCAATGGATATTTATGGGGATATTATGTCATCCCACAGTGCGTGGATGAGCATTTTGTGCCATGCCTTTTTATTCTCTTGCAATAGTTTTTTTATAATTCTGACTAAGATTTTATTCAAAGACTCAGCCAACCCATTCCCTTGAGGGTAGTATGATGTAGAATGAACAAGGGTGATATTGTAATCACTGCAAAAATTTTCTATTTTCTTGGACTTGAAATCTTCTGCATTGTTTGTTATGATCTTAGTCGGGTACCTGAAACTGGACATAATTTTCTTCTAAAAATTGGATGATAACATCATCTGTTGCTTGCTTGGTGGGAACTGCCTCAATCCACTAAGTGAAATAATCTGTTGTTGTCAGAATCCACCCGTGTTGGGATGAGGATTGTGGATGTATTTCCCCTATAAAATTGAGGCCCCACTGTCTGAAAGGAGATTCGACAGAAATGGGTTTCAAAGGCAGAGGTTGCAATTTTCCTTTTCCATAAAAAATATGACATTCATGGAATTTTGAAACCTCTTTATAGACATCAGGAAAAATGCTAGGTCAATAGAACCGAGCCCTCAAAATATTATGCACAATTGTCTTCCAATAATTATGACCTCCACAATCTCCCTTATGGAATTCTCTGATGGTATTTTCTGCTTCTTCTTCTATCAAACAACTCAATAAAATCCCCCCTAGATCTTTCCAATATAGATATTATTTTACTATAAAAAACTTTGCTACCTTCAGTTTCAATAATATTGCCTTTGTTTTACTTAATTCAAGAGGAGCCTATAAATTTTTCAAAACAAAGATGATATATGCATACCATGCGGAATCGAGAAATATCTGGGATATTTGTGGAATCATCCTCTCCTCTATTGCACCCTTTGACAGGTTTGCGATGAAATTAATTCCTAATAGTTCCCAATTGGTCTATGCCATCAACTTTGCAATCCCCTGTCCTTTGATCAACTTGGTGGGTTTGATCTCAAGGTCGTATTCTAATAGCACTGCTATCCACTTTCCCCTCTTTCCTTCAAGATCAGGTTGGGTTAAGATGTCTTTCACTGAGTTGTTGGGTACATAAGCAGTAGTATGGGAATGTAGGATGTAAAATATGAATTATTTCAAGGATTTGACTAGAGCATATGCTTGCTTCTCCATGGTGTCATATTGCAAAGGAGCATCCCTCAATGTCTTGTTGTAATACACTATGGGTTTCTCAAAATTCTGGTCATCTTTCTGGAGTAAAACACTAGCAATTGTGTGTTCTGAGGCGAAAGAGAACAATATGAAATCCTTCTCAAAATTAGGAATTGCAAGTACTGGAGCCTTATTCAATGCCACTTTGATGTCATCAAAGGATTTTCTTGCTTCAGGAATCCACTTTATTTCATTTCCCTTCTTGAGCATGTTGGTGATGTGTTTTATGATTTCAACCAAATTTGGGATAAACCTTCTCAGAAAATTTACTTTCCCCAGGAAAGATTGAACCTCTTTTTTACTTCTGGGTATGCCAATTTTCAAGATTCCCTCAACTCTGTTCGGATCTACCTTTATCCCCTCTTTCGAAATAATGTGACCCAGTAGCTTTCCATCTTCCATGGAAAAATTTGACTTCTTAGGATTCAATGACATACCAAACTTCCTGCATTTTTCAAATTCCCTTCTTAGATGCTTGAGGTGTTCATCATCCAAGGCAGAATACACAGTGATATCATCCAGGTAGATAACAATGAATTTGTCCTTCTCGTCAGCAAAATCTATGTCCATAGCTCTCTGAAATGTTTCCCCTGCATTCATGAGCCCAAAAGGTATCTTGGCATACATGAATGTTCCCCAAGGTGTTGTGAATCTTGTCTTTTCTTGATCGTCAGGGTGCACCATAACCTGATTGTATCCAAAGAAGCCATCTAAAATTGACATATTCTGAGAGCCCACCACCTTCTATAAAATACGATCCATATTTGGTAGTGGGTAGTTGTCCTTTAGCGATACTTTGTTTAGATTACTGAAATCCACACACAACCTGATTTCACCACTCTTTTTTCTGACTGGCACCAGATTTTCCACCCATTTGGAAAATCTCAGGGACACTATGATTTTGGCTTCAAATAGTTTCTTTACTTCTTTCTCGATCAAAGGCAGTAGTAAAGAATTTATCCTCCTTAATTTTGTTTGAAAGGTTTATGATCTTCTTTGATTAGGATCACATGCTGGATTATACTGGTGTCATAAATTTCAAGTCATCATAGCTCCAGGAAAAAACATCAGGGAACTCTTTCATCAATTTGACATATCTTTCCTTAACTTCGGGGCTGAGCTTTCTGAACAGCTTAACGATCTTTGGATCCTCTAGAGTCCCAATATTGCAATATTCAACATCCCCTTCATTTACTATAATATTCAGACTTCTGTCCACATCATTGTTATCAAAGAGTTTCTCCAACGGGACCACACCCTTGGGAATGATGTTGCTTTTTAGATGAATGACGTTTCTACTTGCAATATGATTGTCAAAATACCCCTCTTTTGTGAAAGCAACCGCATCCACCTCATCATCACAATATTCATCATCAATGTTCAAATTTTCAAACTCATTCTCCATCTTGAAGAAGCTTTCTATCTATTTTTCGTCCTCGAAAACTTGCCAGTGCTTCATATTATCTAGTACTGCTGACCTGTAATTGACCTCAACCTTGTATCTTTTTTCAGGGAAAATTGGAACTTTGAAAATTGTTGTTGAAGTAGCCAAGGCATCAACAACCTGATTATGTTCTCTTGGAATTGCTAAAACATTACATTCTGGAAACTTCTCAAGGAGGTCTAGTACCAGATTTCTATAAGCCCTCAGTCTGGGGTGTTTTTCTTGGTATATGCCTTTGATTTGATTTATAATTAGCTCAGAGTCGCCATGTACAAAAATTCTTTTGGCACCTAATTCTTTCAAGACCTTTAACCCCAATATTAATGCTTCATATTTAGCCATGTTATTCGTGCATTAAAAAACAAGCTTATAAGAACATAATTTTGAATCTCCTTTGGGATGATTGATCCAAATGCTAGCTCGTGCCCCTTCTCTGCAAGAAAATCCATCAAAAATCATCTTCCATATTTGATATTCTGCTTCATCCTGCTGCTTTGAATACTTCTCAACCTGTTTATCATATTTCTCAGTCACATCGATTTCTTGTTCTTCTTCTTCACAACACAGGTCATCGAAGAAAATTGAAGATCCCAACTCGGTTTCTACATAGTAGATGGGGTGGTTACTTGTTTGTGACTTTTTGTTGACCATGTATTTGAGAAAAACTTATTTGAACAACCTTTTGTCTTGATCGAAAATAGGGATGGTGGCATATGACATGTCCATCTGGAGGATTCCTTTTAATTTTGCAACCCAAGATCTTGACAACAACATGCCAAGTTTGTGAGGGATGTCAGCCACTACTACATCCATGACCATGTTCTTTGCTGGAATTTGTGCCAAAGATACCACCAGATCTTTGATAATACCTAGGAATTTCACCTTTGTTATAGCAAGATTTGCCTCACCATTACTATCTTGCACATAGGGCATTTTTCCATTTCCATATGCAGACTTCTCATCCCTTTTTGATGAATCCAGAGCCAAAAATATACATTTTTCCACATATACGCTCCCTATCAGTTATACAAGATGCGTATACGCTGGCTTCTCCACTACAATCCACATACATCGGGATTTGTGCTATAAAATACAAAATGAAGTCGGGTTTCCATGTCACGACAGAAGATCTCTGATCCTTGGCCTTCCACATACTGGAAATGTTCTGACTCGACCCTTCAGTTGCATTTCGAAGGCTATAAAAGCACAGTTTTGAGCTATGGAAAAGAAGAGAAAGCATTCAAATTTGAGAGCAAAGTTACTTTAGAGAAATTACTTCATATTGAGTTTTCATCCCTTTGTCCCTCAAGTATGAACATAGTTTTCAATCCCCAGGCTCTTTCCCTATTGTTGAGAGAACCTCATTGACTCTCTCTTGTGAGCTTGCCTTTGGTGGATGATTGAAGTGGTGGAGGCCCAGTTGGAAGGAACTTGGTTTCTTGGTTTTGAACCATGCCAACATAGAAGTCTGTAATGTTGTCAATTCTACTGATCAATTATTAATAGAAATACTCCTTTCCCGTCCTATTGGTATATTGCAAATGTATGATTATTATCCATGGGCATGTTTGTAATGTTTATTGATGGATTATGCCATCTAATGTGCTAACCCCTTTATATCATCACTATATACTTTCTCTTCTCGTTTGTCAAGAACTTATTGCAGGTATAAAGCTTTGGGTCGAAGTGCTCATTGGTGGAACACCATCAAATGTTGGATCGAGGTAGGCCTCTTTCTTATCTTGCACATTAGTTTATATAGCATATGTTGGAATTGAGTTGATTTCTGCAGTCATACCTGTTTTTTGTGGTTTACCCTTGGCCATAGAGAGGTTTTCCCTCGTAACAACCTTCTTGGAATCGAAAGAGAACAAGTCTTTGCAAGGCCTAGTGATGTCCAAAGCTAGTTGGTCCATGACCACTTTGGGCATTAGGTTATGAGATGCCCCTGAATCCAACATGGCATTGTGCAAAGTCATATCATGGACTTTCAGGCTAACACAGAAAGGGGTAACTTATTTGTTATCACCATTTTCTTCTACTGGTCTGAATAAGATGGTAGGGTGGTCATCTTGTATGTTCAGGGTATCAGAATCTTGTTCTTTTTTAAGCATCTTGACGATCTGATTTCTATATTCTCTATTCTCGATTAATTCATTAAATGGTACATAAATTTCGATCTTATCCATCTCACTTTAAAAATTGAGAGGATGAAGTCTTCTCTACCTCTTTGGTGATCGTCTCTTTCCTTGCCTCCAATATTCTCTTCTGGGGTTATTCTTTCTGCTTTCCTTTGTCCATGGTACTCATTGTAGCAGAATCCTTTGCAATAGATTCTTTTGTAGCTGAATCCTTTGCAATAGAATCTTTTTTGGGCTGACTTGAAGAAGGTATGTTACTTTGAGCTTCTTTGGTGGGGTTTCCCTTTGGAGGGTTTGGAGGTACCCTTTGATTTAGAAGGTTGTATTGTCTTTGGAATTGCATGATGGAATTTTGCAATCCTATATGGTAATATTCCCTTTCTATTGACGACCTTTCCTCCTCATCTTGCAAAAAGATCTCACTTGCATCCATGAAATGGTCATGTTCTTCTTTAGTAAAAAACACTTTTGTTTCTTTATCATCACATCCATTCATGTTGTCTTCAAAATATCCATCATAATTTTCATCTATATAATTATTTTGAAAAGGAGGCCTTATTTGTTGATCCCCCTGATTTCCTTGATTTCCCTGATTCGCCTGATCTGCTTGATTTGCTTGGTTCCCCTGATTTCCCTAATTCCTTTGCTCTCTTTGTCTAATTTGTGGGATCACTGGTCTCCTCGGATTTCTGGGTGGACCATCAGCCTATTCTCTGGGGTTAGAACTATTACCCAAAGCCATTCTTTCCATCATTCTCTATGTTGGCACAAGGGAAGACCCAGGGCTCAATGCTACAACAATTCACCAACAAAACCCTAAATACCGACCCTTTCGGCAACACCTTCGAAGCAGATGAAGTCTCACCCGAGGTAGAGGCAGGGGTGGTTGCAAGACTTAGGTGTCTACAACCTTAGCTGGGACACAAATCTGTGATTATAACACTTAGCAATCACCTAGCATATATTATTCATCAATATTCAATCCTTATGATACTTCACAGATATCACAGAGCATCACAGTATGTACTTAGATCTAAGATAATTCAACACTTAGCCACAAAAAGATAGATTAGATTCGGCAGATCAAGCACTAAGAATCTTACATACCAGATCTAACATTCATTCATATCTTAGAAGCACAATGCATAAATAGATATATTTAAACATATCAAAGCACTTAGCAAAGGAAGAGACACACACATTAGGTCGAGGCACAAAGCACAACACATAGATTTATCATGGTTCACCCCCACCTTGGGGCTATGTCCACAAAGTCTTCTTCTTTATTAGCTTCAGTTAATCAGGTTACAACACAGAGCCATCCAAATCCCTCTTCGCATAGGACAGAAGATCTGTGCAGCTCGCCAGATCCTTCTTCCTTGCGCTACAGCAAAAAGCCTTCTACAGTCTCTCACAGGGACTTGCACTCAGCTCTGCAAGTCTTACACAAAATGCACAAAGCCCTGATCACACAGAATCAACTCTTGGCACTTAGCTTACATCACATAGATTGTCCTCCACTACTTCTCTATATGGCCTAGACATCTATATATACATACAAAAGTGGGCCTAAGCGTGGGTAAACCCACGAGCCGACATCCCTTTCCCATTACATTATCCCCAAAAACCCAAAAAGAGGTCTAGCTTCCATGATTTCCGCTTCGCGTTGCACTCCATCTTTGACAAGCTGTCGAAGTTCCAAAAACGATCAAATATGACCAAGTGTTCCTCAAAACTTGGTCAAGGGACAATACTCTCCATGTTTCTCATCATTGCTTCAAACCTTTCTTCTAATTTTTGTGATGTTGAAGGT
Organism: Picea sitchensis; assembly: GCA_010110895.2. Taxonomy (NCBI): domain Eukaryota; kingdom Viridiplantae; phylum Streptophyta; class Pinopsida; order Pinales; family Pinaceae; genus Picea; species Picea sitchensis. Next base: position 29,224 of record SNQJ01S0012462.1, read on the forward strand.
TGTGCTTTATCCTTAGTTCTGTTTATGTCCCTGCCATAATTAGTTTTCATATTCCCTAAAACCATTAGGTTTACTTCAAATTATATGGCATCATTCGTTATATCATCTAATGTGGCAGATTTCCATTCTCTTAATAATAAAGCAAAGTCAATTTCAAAAGAATCAACATATCTGAGCCGAGCAGCTTTAGGGGGGGGGTTTACCCCAGTAGGAATCGCATTATAGACCTTCATGAATCTAGATGAAAATTCCTGCACCGTTTCATCAGGTGATCTCTTCATGTTGTTGTACCAGGTCAATAACTGAAGGGGTTTTTTCTTATCTCCCTATTTTGCAAGGAATCTTGTTTCAAAGGCATCAAAATCTACGATACTAGTTGGTGGAAGGGCTCTAAACCACTTCCTCACTTGTCCTGCAAGACTTTGTGTAAACAAAATCATTTTTAGATCTTCAAAGTCCACCTCTTCCAAGTCTATGAAATCATTAAACCCGTTTAGATGCTTCTGAGCTGATATGTTACCTTCAACATCATATAGTTTGATCCTTAGGTTATAATATTGAGGTAGATCATGTAGTTGAGTAGACAGTATGAGGGGGGGGGAAATATGGCTACCATGGTTGTTGTGAGGGGTCGGAGTGGATGCTGGTTATGAGAGGGGATCACTATAGGTGAGGAAGATGCGGCTAAAATCAAATTTTGGAATCTCTTTTCGTCAAAGATGGTATCAATTAAACAAGATTCAAATTTAGTTTTGAATAGGGCTTGCTCAAATTTCACATCGAACTCAAGGTCTTCAATGCTAGTCACTCCATCCTTGGGAAAGGAAAGATATCGGTCTGGACACAACACTGGGGTTACTGAATTTTCTTTTCTTTTATGTACAAGATTTTCAGGGTCAGACATGGGGATTGCAGCTTCTGGGTCTGGGTTGCACCTAGTGTGAATTTTATTAGGAGCCAAGATTTCTATCTCACATTGTTTGATGCAACTAGCTTTTTGGTAATGGAGTCGTCAGGGAAAAAATAATCTCAGCCAATAAGGTATTTGATCCACTGTCACCCTCAGGGATCAAAATAAATCTTTAAAGTTGTTTTTCCCAGGGAAGATTTTTCAATTTCGTCCTTGGCAACAACGCTAGCATGTTAGCACTCTATAAATTTTGTTCGGTTGAATAGACAAATGAAAGAGGTAACTGTTTCAACCTATTTTAGAGCTGGGCACTAGCCTGGTCAACTCAGACATGGCTCTCTCATGTCACTTGATATATCTTTGGCAATCAACGGCTAGATTTGGTTTGTTTTGGGGGTTTTTATAAATTTGCTGGCTAGGAAGGGGAGGGACACTTATCAATATGGAGTCAAAATTTTGAAAGTGAATGAAAACAATGACTGGCAAGTAGAACTCTCTAGAGGATAAAGGCTAAATGAGGCAATGAATCTGAGTTGTTAATTGAGTTTAAGCAGGGTGTAAGAAGAAAGAGAAAACAAATAATTGCATCAGAGCATTACTGAAATGAATTATGAATTAGTTAAGAGGACATTCACACAGTTTAAATTGCTTAAGTCGAGAGCATCACAAGATGAATTATGAGCTTTTAACTATCCAATTTAAACGGAAGACAATGCAAATGGAAATAAAGAACACAGGGAATACATACGATGAGAGAAGACAAAACTCATATCACCACCATTAGAATATTTTCATAGAGATGTACATGCATTCAGTGCCACTCTAGCATGTACATGTAAAAGGCAAAAGAAGAAGTCACCCCCAGAATATATCAAGAGGCCCCGAAATATAATAAAGGTGGTTATAACCACCCAGTTTGAGAAGTCGACCCTGCCAGTGAAGAGACACTTCACACGTGCCAGATTTGTATAAATAAGGAGGCTAGCGCCTCACTTAGACACACACTTCACTTGCTCATTGAGAGACAAGTTTCGGAACTGCAGTTGGAGAAGAAGGAGAGAGAGTGGCACATCTTTTGACTTACCCTTTTGGTCAACCACTCGTTGAATTTCCATCAACGAGTTATTATGATGTTTTTTCTTCTTACAACTTGCCACCCGATATTTACAATAGGCTATATTCTTCCATGCATGCATCAACATCTAACTATACCTATGGAATATTGATTTCCCCCTCTTGATCCCGAGATATCCTCTCTAGCACACATAATTAATACTAGCACTTCTCTTTTGTGGGAAACGTCGTTGACCCCTGTTACCCTGACTCAATAGTCGATGAGTACAACTTATCTTCCTGCATCTCTAGCTGCACACTTTCATACACCAATCACATTACTTGGTCATCCTTATGGACTCCATCTAGTCTAGTGGCCAATAGTGTTGCTACCTCAAGTCTAGTCACAAGTAGCTTCATTTTTCCTCCACCCAATCAAGGTGTTAACCCAATGAAAGTTCCACAAATTGTTCCACATACACCTAGGGAAATGTTGCAGCTGGAGGGCCACCTTTGTCTATAGTCTAGTACCGTGTTGGAGGTAAGCCTTCAATTATGGGTCAGTTTCCAGCTAGTGGGAAACCTTTAGTTGCAGGTCATGTTCTAGTTGGAGGACAACCTTTGGTTGTGGGAAAATATTCAATATGGGGACAACAACAACCTGGGGGGAAGCCTTCATTTGTAGGACAACAACCACTTCATCAAAAACAACCTACTTGGAGCCAATAACCAGTTGGGGGGAAATCAATCGGATGTCAGTAGCCAGTTTGGGGACAATCCCACACTGGAAACCCACCTCACCCTGGGGGAAGAATGCTCAAGAAAACCCTATAGGTATTTCTAGTGGTTTATCGTATTCGAGAGTACCAAATACTCCATGGGGTTGACCTAATCCGACAGGAATCTCTTCGCAGTGAGATTTTCCCACTCAACGGATGAACCCCATGTTCCCCACTCCCCAACCCACACAACCATATATGGGAGGACCATCATGCTTTAACATGCCACCTCAACCTACGCATGTTCCTATTGGTACCTCAATGCCACATCCACCCTACCAATATTTGCAACCAAATCAAAAACTTCCTTTCTTGGCTACCTTGGATCTGCCTGATTTTTCATGTTTGACAAATGATTCCATACAACATGCCTCATCCTGGCCCCCTATCCCTACTAAACTATCGTCTGACATCCTAAAATTCGATGGAAAACCTAGAGAATATCCTAACAACCACGTCATGACCTTCCATCTTTGGTATTCTTCTAAATCTTTGATAGACGATTCCATTCAGTTGAGACTTTTCCAGAGAATGCTCATAGGTTCAGTGAAAAAATGGTATATTGAATTGCCGCGTAACTCCTTTGTTGATTTTAATTCTCTTGCCATGGCATTTCTAACTCACTTCCAACTGCCCATTTGATATGAAATTGGTATAGATCTTTTGACTTCACTTAGGCAATCCTCTTCCACTCACATTTTCTGAAAATATACATGAGTGGAGGACGTGGCAACGATTAATTAAAGCTACCATTATGGATAGACTCTTAGTAGATTGGTTTATGAAGTCACTTTTTTCACCTATCGCTAGATATGTCGCTATGGGAAGCATTGTTACTGAGGAGCAGGCCATCAGTCATGCTCAATATTTATACCTAGTATATTCCTAGTCCGACACATTATACGATATGATCCCTCATGCTCCTTGACCATCGACTGATATTTCAAGACTATCCCTAGGAACCCATGTTGATGTCATAGTGGATTTCATAAAACTATAGTCTACTACACAATCGTATACTGGTACCAACACTAAACCTCCTCCCTATCCTCCATAAACCTCCCAGGTGAATGTGGTCCATTCCACTTCATCTCAGCCATCTAGAGGTAAGAATAAAAACAAGGTAAAATCCAACAAATCTTATGACCAACAAGATACTACAGAAACCCAAGACCCTAATGTTGGGGGCAAAAACCAAAAAAAGGTAAAATATCCTTTCATGGTATGAAAGGAATACCACTTCACCAAAGACTATTCCCTCCTTGTTGAGGTTCATCAATATATCAAACGAGTGGTATCTCCTTCACAACCAATGGTATTAACCAATCCTTTCCCCCAACAACAACAAATGATCACACAAGTTCCTTCACCCCCACCCGGGGGCAATGCAAAGTCCTCAACCGAAAATTTCATGATGGTTCAATCCATGGTGGCAACAACCACCAGAAAAATTAACTATGATTCCCAAGAAGGTGAGCCTTCATCAAAAGATCCTCCATCGATTTTACCACCCAATGGCCCTCTCACGTTATATAAACTGGCTTCTAAACCTACCATCTGTCATCCAAAAGGGGTACTTCAACAGACCACCCATAACTTGAATGCTCAAGCAACCCAACACTATAACATAGTGGAAGATCTTGCCCAAGCCCCATGTGCCATGTCGGCTCTCGAAGTACTATAGATTACTATAGATTTGTCCTTCACAATGGAAAGTCTTGCTCACAACCATAGGGGAATCGACCCTTCAAAGTCTAACATTATTTCCATTGATGCATAATAGAGTGAGTCGCGTCTCTCATACCAACTGGCATTGCAAATTACAGTTTGGTGTATGAACAAGAATATCTTTCGTACGATGATTGGAAAATGAGAAGACACTTGCATTATGTATTTTTCAAACCATCCTAAAATATTTTGATGGACATTCTTTCAAACCTTACGGAATTTTCCCCTCCTTACCCATCGAGCTCGGAGGCAAGACTGTCTCCATAGAAGTCGAAGTGGTAGATGCCACACTTGAATATAATATGCTCTTGGGTCACACTTGGTTCTACGAAATGAAGGTTGTTGCATCCAATATCTTCCACGTTATATGATTTCCCCATCAAGAGAAGATACTTACGATCGACCAACTGTTAAATTGCACACCTGACTTATGAGCCAATCCTGACACCCACACTCCCTTCATAGGTGAATCTTCTGGGGGGTATGAAATCATTGGTATAGGTATGTTTAAAGATCCATTTATTATGGGGATATTCACCCTTCTTGCACCCAACACCACCCATATCATTGGACCTATCAACATGATTTTCTCATCTACCAGTGAATCCCTCGGGTCAGTTAATCCTTGGGTGGTACCTCATACTGAGTATGTTGACTCACATGGAACGTCTATCATATCAACATTTGTTGATATCGTTCAACAGCTCCATCTTCATGTGGATTTTGATCAACCTTCTTTACCCATACGGGTTGTTGACTCTTTCAGTTCCCATGATTTCCATGATACTAAGTTGCCTTCCAAAGAGGCCATATCAAAAGTCATGACTTCCATTGATAAGCCCAGAGAGGATGAGAATCATCACACCGTCCTCCCAAATTTGAAATTTATGAGAGTTAACACAATGAGTCTTGATTCGAGACTAGGGGAATTTGTTGGGGCATCTAGTGAAACCCCTAGTCTTATCCCTTTTCCACCTCGGTTATCTTTTTCATAACTCACCAACCAATCCTCTGTTATTCCTTCTGTGGAAGATTCATGTTTTGTACTTCCATCATGTCTTGATGGATCCCATCAAGGAGCTTCCATAGCTCACAAAACCACTCGTGATGAGTATCTTCAACCACAAATATTTGTTCCTATGTGGCATAGCCCCGACATGGTGAGCCATATGAAGCCAATAATGGCTCATGGGTTCCTCACTTGTGAAAAATTTCCTTGGCTTGAGCCTAGAAATGGGCTCTCCTTTGTCTAAACCATAAACATGTGTAGTTCTGTGTACATAGGTGTGTGGTGTGAGTGCCTTTTGTTTTTTTTACATCATATCCCAAAATTCCCAAAAAAAACATTTTATTTTTAGGATTTCACTGTGCGTGTTGACCTTAGAATCTAGTTTACGTGTGTTGACATGATTCTAGGAACATTTTTAAGATGGGGGCATCCATTGAACTTGAGGTAAGTGTCTAAAATAACATATACAAAGAGGTTTTTCCCTACATTTCCCTCTTTGCATTATTAATCGTCCATATTGCCAACATTATACCTTAGGTTACCACCATTTTGTTGTTTAAATGGTCACATTTTATTGTCGCTTTTGTCTTGCTACTCATTGTTGCTACACTATTTTCTTCCATTTCTTATTGTAGCACAACCATGCTTCACCGCTAGCCACCTACTTGTTTCCATTTTCAACACCCCTGGTTGAGAACTATTAATATGAGTGGTCTCCATTTGCCAAGTTTTGTTGTAGTCCATTGCTTCAGTCACGTTTATTGCACCTAGAAATTCATCGCATACCACTCGTTCTCTCTAGATGGTCTTACTATTACCCCTTTTTTGTGCTCGATAACCAACCATGAGAAGGGTACACCTCAGAGTCTCATTTAATCCTTTTTTTAGACTCCTTGTTGGTTATTCTCCTCTATTATACTCTGAGATTCTTATTGACCCAGGGTTCATGTCATTCAGGTTTCCAACAAATCCTCTAAAACTATCGGCCCTCCTGGTAAACCAGAAGGCAACACAACACACAGAATGTGTCGTGCAGTCTCACCCGAGATAACTTTAATGGGTGGTTGTAAGACTCAGGTGTTTATAGCCTAGGATTGAGTATGAGATATGAGATCTGTATTCAGAGCCATTTACTATAAATTTTGATTGTAACCTATTGCTATTCGTGACTGTGCATTACCTTCAACACCTTTTTTCCTTAATAACACAACCATATTTCATAGAAATATAGTAACCCATTCATTCATTAAGCACAATATTTAACTACTGAAAAGAGGATAAAGACATGCATGCATTCATCACATTACACAAATATTACTGTGGTTCACCCCCTCCTGGAATACTTCCACAATGATTTGGCTCACGGCTCTTTTATTATGGTATTTATGCATCTACAGCGTCACGCGCTTACAATTCTCCTCATATGGGTAATATCTATATGAGGTGAACTAGACCACACCAGGCTCCTCAGCCTGCGATCTAATCCTCGAGATCTACCTTCTCTCCTCTCCTCTAGCTCAACATCTTACAAAATAGTTCATACAAAAACATTACATATCGCATCAGCTCATACCAATCTACGATAATGCAAATCCAACTACTAACTAAATCAGAACAACTACAAAATCCCTCAAAAATACAGAACTCGTCCACAATACCTTAGTATCAGTATTTATACATCTTTGGCTCTTCAGCCATTACAATTCGTTACCAAAACCCTAACCCTACCGATGTTAGGTATTCCTCCCATGTGTGCATAATGTTCCTCCATCCAGTTGTTGCTTTCCTTGTGCACGCTTTCTTGCATGTGCACATGTTGTGTTTCCTTCCATCTATTGCTTCACTTTCTACATTCTTTCTTTCCCCACAATCATCCTTCTTTCCACTTCGGCATGCTTCCAATAGGCCACCAACACTGACATGTGGCTCATCCCGAGCCACCTAATCCTTCTAAGCTTCCTCGATCTCCTTGGTGATCGTATGGAACTTTTTCTTGATCTATGTTGCTTGTGTTAGCATCTGTGCGGTCTTCTCCTTGATTGTGTCCACTACCTAGACTTCCACTTCGTTGTTGATCAATCATACACATTCTACCTGGGTCTGCACTATCTGTGTCTTATCTTCCTCTACCTGTGCTAGTACTTCTGCTACCTTCTCCTGTAATGGCTTCATTTGAGCCTGTGTTTGCGCAATGATGAGTTCTGCCTACAGCTTCTTCATCTCCTGCGTCCCTTTGACTCATTCTGGGATTGGTATTGTCTTCTGCTTCTGCTTGATCTCTTGTATCACTGCATTGATCCTTTCCTCTTCCTTGTCCCACCGTTGGACCTACAGATCCTCCTCCAACCTGGTCCAAAGTTGTGTTGCTTTGTCGAACAAGTCGGCAGCTGTGCTGGCCTGCTACTCTATCTCTTGCAGTTGCGTTGTTGCTTCCTTCTTCCTTTTCTCCTTCATTGTTGGTGGCATGGTTGGTATGATTTGCTCTCAGAGATTCTCAATCTCCTTTTGGTATTGCTCGATTGCCTGCACAATCTGATCAATCTTTTCCACTACTGCAAGTTCATTCCCTTGCGCGGTGTTTGGAAGCTTCTAAAAAATTCCTCCTACTCTTCATTCCAGTTTGGTATTGCGTTATATTTCCTCCTCAGTTTCGGACTTGGCCTACTCACAGAATTTTTCCATCGCCTCCTGCTTCTTTGTTGCTCGTTGTAATTCGACTAAGTCTTTGTGTGCACGAGATTGTACCTCATGGTCGAAGCTAACCTGCAACTTGTGTAGTGTCCTAGATGCCATCCGCGTCAAGACCAATTGGATGTGGCTTAAATCATTCAAGGGTGTTTGCCCCATGATTTCGTTCATGCGCAACATACTAGGTGTGATGTAGAATGTTGTGTTTATGTGCGGTAATGAGTGGACTGGATCTCGTTCTTCTACCTCCACTCTTTCTTTGGTATGTGGTGTTGATGGTTCTATGCCCCTATTGTTGCTTCCTATATGTACTTCCCCTAATTTCTTAAGGAACTGCCCCATTTATGCCAACTCTTTTTGAATTTTGTCCCTGTGATGTGTTGCATGGTCAAATTCCTCATATAGTCAATCCTAGACCATTTGGTCTATCATCTCCGTGTCATCATCTGTAATCGTATATTCTAGAGGCGATCTTTGTGCCTTCATTTTCTTGCGCGATCCTCCGGTCTACATTGTTGGTCTCTTTCTTCCCCCTGTTTCCTGAAAATTGGGACTTGTTGCAGTCTCTTGCGCGGCCTCGGCTTACTTCTGCTTCTCTTTGGCCGGCTATGTATTCCCATTTTCCTCCTTATGGGTTCCCATTTTCTTTAAACCTTCGTCTACCTGTGTTGGCTTGCCTTGGCCCGTTCTTGGTTTCTTGGGCACTTGGATTTCTGGAGACTACGCTTCTCCCTGCTCTACCTCTTCCTCTGTTATTCTTTCTGTTACTTCCTAGGTAATGGATGGAATCCTCCATTCCTCAGGCCATTCGATGATGACCATGTCAATATCACACTCTGTGATGCAGTAGCCATTGTTTTGTCGGATCATTCTTTGCCTGTATCCAAATTGTTTGTCGTGTTGCCTGGAATTTGCCGATGTTCTCATATCGTGCGACAACTTCTGCTGTAATTATCCATGTCTTGGAGATGGATTCCTATAGGTTGTGTAGGTATCCCTCAAAAATGGATATGTTCGCCTTCTTGTTCCTCGAGTATGGCCTGGATCTGAGCAACAAGTACCTCGCTCCCTATGGCATTGGTCTGGTACAAAAAACTACATACCTTGGCTCTTGCCATCCCATGAAGTCTATTAAGGTAATCAACCATGAGTAGTGGAACTATGTGCCTAGGTCCTACGCATCATTGCAGTCCTCTAGGAACAAGTTCAATAAGTATGGCACCCAACTCATTGAGGTGCCTTCTATGCACTAGGTTGCAACTGCAACAACTCCAGCTGGGGCTTCCTCCCTGTAGCATTTTCTTAGCATCTTGCAGGCTAAGATTTTTGTGCCCAATTGTGTGGCTGTGTTGTTGATTCATTTGATGATGATCCCCCTTGTCCCCCTGGTGGTGCCATACTTCTTCATCGTTTCTTCTGCTAGCGCTTTCTCCTTGGTTTTGTCATCCAAAAACAACGTGGGATCCATACCTCGTATTGGTAATCTCATTATTTGTGCAATAAGCTCAACGGTTATGGGGACAGGCTTGTCTAGCCATATGTCCCCTCCATGTGTGACTGCTAACAGTTGTTTGATGCATGTTGTTGCGTATTGGCCTTTGCCAAAATGAGGTAGGTCCAGCAGACCTAGAATTCCCATTTTTTCCATCCCAGTTGCCCACTGGTATGGTTGGTTGATCGGTTCTCCAACTCGAGTTGTACCCATGGTCGGTATAAATACCCTCTGTGCAAGTTTCGGGAACTTGGCTTCATTTTCTACATCGTGGTATGAATATTTGAGCTTCCTGACATCCCAGTAGCTCTGGTCCTACCTGTACCCCAACTGGTATGCGCGGTAGAACAATTTTTGCTGCAGGATTCTTGTGAGGTGACCTTGGTATCTGTATTTTGTCTTTCTGCTATAGTGGTTGTTACACATTATTTTCCTCATCCCTATGACCGTTAATGATGTAAACCTATATGTTTCCTTCAGAGGGGTGAATGGCCTGAGTTCCTGAAGAGAGAAGGGAGAAGAACTTTTCCTGAGAAAAGAAGTTGCATTTTCCTTTGTAAAAACCCTATAAAAAAGGAAGTTCGCAGGCTGCATTATAGCTAGGGTGCAAGAATGCCTAATTTTCGCAGGCTGCATCATAGCTAGGTCACGAGGAGTTTGCAGTCTTCTCTATAGGTAGGGTGCGAGAATGCTTACACGTGGAAAAAATGAGTGTTTTCTCGAATCTTCTAGAAGGAGAAACTTCCATGGTGAGGTGGCATCCAAATGGTTTGGATCTTACTCGCTTTCATGATTTAGTGGGATTATCCTAAACTCCTCACCTTATCCTCTTCAGCTTATAAAAGGAGAGGATCTCTCATGGAGAGGTGCTAAGTTGGAGTTGGCTTGGAATTATTAGCTTGGTTGGAGTGTCTTTGAGTTTTGCCTTTGTCAAGATAGATTGTGAGTATTATCAGATCTCTAGTCTTAGAATCCTTGGAGCAAGAAGTGTGTGGGGAATGAAGAATAGTTGGAAGGGACCTTACGACATCAAGGCCATGGTTGTAATCTCTCTTTCACATTTAATATGATTCTTTCCTATAAATCTTGTTGTGTTTTATTGTATGATTCCTTGATCACATACATAGGTTTATATTGAGTTTATGCTATTACTATCACCCTGATTGGTTGCGTTCTTTTGCAGGTTCATCATGGTATGAGCGTTGGAACGGAGCTAGGATGGTGATGATGAGAGGAAGTGGCATTTAAAAGGTATGTCACCTATCCCTCTTTAGTTAGTAAATTCAATATCTAAAACTTAAGGAAAGTGTCATGTTCTGGTGTGTTTTGTTCTAGATCTAGGTGGATCTAGGGATATCAGTTAGTGTCTGCACCTACTGATTTATCCGATAACAAAATTGGTGACTCCATCGGGGAAGGATTGTTTCCTAGTTAGTCTAGTTTCCCTTCCTTTGATTGCTTGTTTTCTGGTTTCTGAGTCTGTGGGACATCCATCCAGACTCTCTGGATCTAGAAGTTCACTTAGATTCCCTGTCCTTTTTCAAATTTTTCTTTGATTACAGACATTCTCGCACTGTACCTCTCTACAGCTTGCGAAAACCATTGATTTTCTCACCCTGATGTTAGATACAGTGCAAACTTCTCGCACCCTACCAGTGTCTAGCCTGCGAGAATACCTAATTCTCGCATTGTACTCTACTGCTAGGCTGCGAACTTGTTTGTAAACTTTTTTGGATTGGGTCTTGTCATCTTTTGATGACCCAGTTTTGCTTTGATCAGCTGGATTGAGCTTTTGGAGCCTATATTGATCTGTTTACAATCTGCTTGACATTCTTTGAGTTACTTTTAGCCACATTAGCTTTGTTTGGTTTTGAAGGATTAGTCTCTTGCTTTGAGTATCTTTGAATTACAAAGCGCGTGTTTTCTTTAGAACTGTTTAGGGAAAGATAAGATTTATTATAAATAGTTCGCTTTAAAAGAAAACTTTTAGTTTGGGTTTCCTTGTTTTAAGAAAGTTCATTATTGCTTTTAGTGAAATTTTTGAAACAAAAAGATTTAATTTCTTGCGTTACATTGGATTGGGGGCATCCTTGCATTTGAAGTAGCGAAATTGCATGATTCTTGGCATTTTTTGATCTTAAATTAATAAAAAAAAATCCCCCTCATGGCTGGGGGGGGCCATCAATTGTGCATTGGTGTACAGTCTTTTTTGCTCATTTCTTGAGAATATTGATATTTATGAGTTTTAAGATTTTCGGACATTGTGCATCTAGGAATGATAAATGTTTTCTCCTTCTCGTAGCATAGCTTTCATCGAAATGAAAAGATTGCATCTTCATCTCTTTCATACATTTCGAGTCAGTCAAAACACCATATTGTCCACGTCATTTTCCTTTTGAGTAACAACAGCCTTAAAAATAAAGTGCTTATAAAAAATTGATTAGACATTTTTATATTTTCTGGTAGCAAACCTACATTAGATTAGTTGTAGGGCTTTGGAATAGGCGTGAAAGATAACTTTCCAAAGCTGCAAACAAACATAGAATCTTGAGTTAGGGAGCAATGAAATCCACTTATTACATTTTGTCCCGGGAAGCCCTTCTAACAAAAGGGTCAATCACGAGGTCGCATTGAGACTAGCAGAGTTACTCACCCTACTTTGTTGGTCTTGGTGTAGATATTGCACGTATTATGGGGGTCGCTTGAAGGTATAACCACATTTATGAGTGGAAGCCTTTCGATTTTATTTCGGGCTAGATACCCTGCCTTTGCGCATGGATTGGACTGTCGATTGTTTCCCCATGCATCAATGTAGTAATTGGTAACCTTAGTGGCCTATATCTTTAGGGTCTTTACACAATGTGAATGTGGAGGGGCAAGTCTTCACGGTACCTGGAATCGACGTTGGCCAAACTCACTCGGGCTCCTTGGAGGGTATACCCACGTTTATGTGTG
>SNQJ01S0012462.1:47126-92285 GCA_010110895.2 Picea sitchensis
CCGATAACAGTGGTGGTTGGCTCAAAGTTACAGTGGCTTCTGGTTTCTCCACTGTAACCCATTTCAGCCAAGACAAGACATCTTCACTCGTCTCCCCTCGAGGGTGTTATGAGATGGTTGTTTGAGACTCATCTGGCTCCATTGTTGCTTATGAATTCGGCGTTATTCCATTAACTTCTGGGGTTGTTTCAGTGCTCTCTGGTTGCACCTCCTTTAGGGTTTTTTCTTCTTGGTTATGAGGCTCATGCACCACTGCTGGCGTATCTACCTTCATGCCCTCTTCTTTTGGCTACTGAGTTTCTTCCAGTATCAGTGTGGGACTCACTGATATCGTCTCTTGGGATGGGATTTCATCAACATTGATGATCTCCGACTGTTACTATTCATCCTCTTCCAACGGTCCTCGTGACCTAGTTTGAACCCTGGTTGGTCTGACACTCTGGCTTGCTTTTGCTGGCTTTGGTGGTGCCATAGTAGTGATTGTCAAACGTTTGTTGGGTTCAAATAACTTATGTGATATCTGTAGCCTCGCTCCATGTGTTCTAGATTCTATTGCTCTCTCTTTGTTCTTCTTTCGCGAATAGACTAGTTGCTCTCATGATCGCATGTTGTACCGGCTTCCCATGAGGCTTGTCGAGGACACTTCCTCCATTATGGGTTTAATGCACCATAACTATGGGTTCAATGCATCTCTGGCAGTTTTGTACTTGCCATTACTTCTGCTTTTCCGACTCCATTTGGCGTGATTAATGTGGTGTCCCATAGGTCCTTTTTGTCATTCAATTCCGCCTAGTGTTGTCTTGTCGTACTGCTTTTGTCGACTTTCCTTTTCCCGCTTGTTTTCATTTTGATGTGATTTTTATCCTTTTCGAATTTGTGTTTCTAAACTCGTGTGGCCTTTCTACCTCTAGCGCACTGTGCCTGCTTTGGTTTTGTTTCATTTTTGTTCTTTATTTATTTATTTATTTATTTAACTACGCGGTGGATGGTCGAATGTCCTTATACAGCTTCAATCATCTCCCATTGATCATTCCTCTGAGTTATGCACCTACTAAATCTCTTAATTGTACATCTCCTCCATCTATGACAGATTTTACCTCGTACGGTCCTAACCAATGCATTATGATATTTCTCGAGTGCTAAAATGATTTGTTGTCATACATCAATATTAGATCTCCTTCCTTGAACGTTTTATTCTTGATGTGTCTATCGTGCCAAGCCTTGTCTCTGGACTTCTAAACTTGTTGGTGGAATTCTGCTAAGATTTGGTCTTCTTCCATGGTCAATAACTGATTCAGTCTATCTTTCATTACGCCTCGTTCGATCATTTGTGTGATTGTTGCTACATGCAAGCTTGGTACTAAGAATTCTAATGGAACCACTGCTTCTTGGCCATAAACCAGTTTAAATGGTGTGTGCCCTATCAAATTTTTTCATGTAGTCTTGTATGCCCATAATATTGTCGGTACATTGAGGTCCCAGTTGTCTCTGTTGACATTACAGATCTTTGTCAGCGCATTCTCTAGAATTTTGTTGAAGTCTTCCACTATGCCATTTGCATGTGGATGATACGGTGTGCTCTTCTGATGATGGACTTCAAACTCTTCAGTTATCGCACGGATGGTGTTGTTTATGAAGTGCGTGCCTTGGTCACTCATAAAAACTCTTGGGCACCTAAATCTAGTGATTACGTGTTCAAAAAAAAAGTGTGATGTTGTTTCTGCACTACAATCCTTTACCGGTGCAGCTTCCGCCCATCTTGTTAAATATTTTGTCGTAGTGATAATGTACCGATCCCCTATTCTTTTTGTGGGTGGGTTGATTGGTCCCACAAATTATATTTCCCACTTGTCAAATGCTTGTAAGGTTACTTGTGGTCATAATGGCATATCGTCCCTTTTGTTGGGTTTACCAATCCTTTGACAGACATCGCATCCTTGACAATACTCCTTCGAGTCTCTGTAAATCGTTGGCCACCATAGTCCTGCATGCAATACCTTTTGCGTGGTAGATTTACGTGCATAATTCCCTCCTGCTATTCCCTCATGGGATTCTGCTAAGACTCTTGGTATTTTTTGTTCTAACATGTATCTTCGCAAGATGTTATCTGCGTCTATCTTATATAAATCAGTTGATAGTCGGTCGCACGGACTACCAGGTTTTTCTTCTGCGCGGTGCTATATTCTTGCGGTGCAGTACCTGTGCTCAAGTACTGAATTATGTCTACAAAGTATTCATCAGCAATATCTACTGAGAATAGGTGTGCATCCGGAAAGTTTTGTTCGAGATTCGTAGGTTCTTCTCCATTTATGACCCTTGATAGGTGTTCAGGTCCTGCATTCAATTTTCCTAGTTTAACTATTACTTCAAAGTCAAATTCTTGGAATAGTAGTAACTAGCGACAAATTCTCCCCCCCAACACTGGCTTGTTGACTAGGTATTTTAGGGATGAGTGATCTGTGAACATCTTAAAGTGTTTTCCCAATAAGTAATGCCTAAACTTTTGCAGTGCATAGACCATGGCTAGGCCTTCTCTTTCTCTAGTGTTATAGTTATGTTATGATTCTGATATCTTTCTTCTTGCAAATGCTATCGGGTGATCCAAGTATCCCACTCGTGTCTGCATCAAGATAGCTCCAAGTGCTATGTCTAATGCATCTACATGCACGTGGAATGTCTTCTCCCGGTCTGGAAATACTAATATCGGTGCGGTAACCATCTTGTCCTTCAAGGTATCCAGACCGCGTTGACGCTTGTTGTTCCACTAAAACTTTGTATCCTTCCTTAGCAACTTTTCCATCGGTGTTGTGATCTGCACATATCCTTTGATGAATTTCTCGTATTATCATGTGTGTCCTAACATCGCTCTTAGCTGACGGATTGTTTTTGGTGCTGGCAAATTAATAATGACTGTGATCTTTGCCAAATCTACTAATAAACCTTGTTTGCATACTATATGACCTAATAGTATCCCAAACGGTGTTCCAAATATGAATTTATTTATATTCAGTGATATATGGCACTGTTTTTGTATTTATAACATCAGTCGTAAAACTTCCACATGGTTTTTCAACAGACTATAAATTGTCCAATCATCCAGGTATGCTTCCATAAATTGATGGATGAATTCTTTAAATGTTGTGATGACCACTCCGGAGACTATTGTTGGTGCATTCTTCAGTCCAAATGTCATGACTGTGTACTGATAAGATCCCCATTATGTCACAAACGTGGTATTGTATATGTCCTCCTGTGCTATATTAATCTGATGATAGCATGAGAATCCATCAGTGAATGAGTAAGCTTCTTGTCCTCCCACATTCTCTAACACTTCATCCGCGAATGGTGTAGGGAATGGGTCGTGTAATCATGAATCGTTAAACTTCCTTAAGTCGATGCATATCCTGATCCCTCCTTGTTTCTTGTCATGTACTACCATTGGGCTTATCCATTCTGACTTCTCAATCAGTTCTATGATGTCATCTTCGAGCATCATGTCGATCTCAGCTTTGAATTTTTGTTTATATATTGGGTTCAATATGTAGGGTCGTTGTCTAATAGGTCTCATGCCAGGTCTGAGTGGTATCTTCATTTCTCCTAGCTCTACGGCTATACCCTTCATCTCAGTGAATGTTGTGGGAAAGAGGTCATTGTATTCGTGCAACAACTCTGTGATGCTTTCTATTGTTTGCTCATCCCAGTAATCCCCAATGTTGGCCATTTTGGGTTGCTCATCTATCCCGATATTAACATTATTTACCTTGATCGGCGTAGAAATGACTTCGGATTCTATGGGTGGGCCTTCCACGTCTCTTTCTCTTTCTACTTCTTCGATCTGAATATCATGTGTATCATCTTCATTCAATGCTTCCTCCTGTACATGGTAACATGCCAACAGGTCCTTGACTGTATGTTTGTTCCGTTGTTGTTCTTCTGTGTTAAATTGTACTTCTAGTTCTTTGATGAATATTACTCCTCTGATTCGTTTAAGGGTTGCGTCTATGTTGGGGTTATCATGTTCAAATGAGAAAGTGATTGAAAAAATATGTTGCAATGTCGTCCAGGTCACAGTTCCCTTGTGCAATTCATGGTCTGTATACCAATTTGTTGGTATGCCCTCTACAGTGTGTATGAAGTAATGAGTACATTCCTCTGGGGGTTTCATTTTCCACAACGTTCTTCACGTCTCCAAGTGTTCCGTTGGTGTCCCTTGTAATTCATACTTCTGTTGTTTGTTGTTTTTATGTTCTGTGCTGAACCTTATGCAAATTAACCGCTTACATTGATACCTTGTGCACCCCACCATATTGTGAGTGTGGCCTTAAGTGCTAAGTCAAGTGATAACAGTCTCTGGTTCTCTAACACTACATCTTTGTATTATATCAAGAATGTTTCCAAATCGTTTAGTCCATGGAAACTGGGTGGTTCCCTGATTTTTGTGCCTACCCATCTTACTGCGCAGTCTATTATTGCACATCTTCGTGTGGATACTTCGTGTAGCCTATGCTGCCAGTTCTCTAAACCGGTGTCTGAGTCTGTTTCACATGAAGTAATGCTCCGCCAACTGAGTACCCCATCTACAGTTGGGTTTACGTAATCCTCATCGTGCGCAGTTGTTCTGTACAACTGGTTGATTTCCTCTAAGTCTAGGCAAGTAGGTTCTACAAACCTCTCCCCTTCTGATGGGTCTAACGATGTGATGACCCTATATTCTCCGAACTCAAATGTCATTTTCATGGTTTTCAAATTGATTATGGCCTGGTTGTCAAACGCCCAATCCAGACCAAGCAATATTGGATACGGTGTTGTGTCGTCCACTATTTCAATGACTTCAAAGTCTGCTTTGGTGTGTACTCCATAAAGATATACTATCACTCCTTCCATTCTACTGATTGGTAGGACTCTATGCTCATTTTCTAGTTTCAATTAAACATGTGAGTATCCTAATGTTGGCTCTCCCACGCATTGCCATGTCTTCTTTGGTAATACATTCACTTTCGATCCTAGATCCAGTATTATGTCTCCCATATTGAAATCCCCAATGTTAGCATTCAGTCTAAACTCCCTACTTGTTCTTATTCTTGTGTGTAGGTGATTAACTATTTTTGGTTCTAGCTTTTCTTCCGTCTCACTACTACATTTTTCTAGTATGTTTTGCAATATTTTCACAGATGAGGGATCACTTAATACCTTTACACATGATTGCAAAAATCCTTTGATTGCACTTACTTGTCCCATGGGTTGCATCTCATTGGTATGATCCAATGATGGAGGCATCTTGTATTCTGGTGCTTCCTTGTCTTGTTGCGCAGTTTAAGTCGATGACATGTCCTCTTTCTAAAATTCTTGTTTGGCTTGCTTGAATATCTCCTTCTCCTTCTGCGCATCGAACTTTTTTTTTGGTTCGGTGTTCTTCTTCACCCACTAATTTGGTTCTGGTTCATGTCGAACTGCGAAAGTGCATGTTTTAGCTCCTCCATGAGTGACTATGTTGATGTTTCATCCTTCATCCCTTACTTTGGCTGAGATCCACTGAACATTCTGGTTGTTTTGATTCCTCTTTTCCTGAATCTTTACTAGTAAGGTCGGACATTCCTCTATATCATGGTCCGATGTGCGACAATACATATAAGTTGTTGGTGGTAATGGACATTCTCATGCATAATTTCCTGGTTTTTGACAATTGTGACATGTGACTGGTCCTCTACCTCATTTGAAACCTCCTCTGGGTCATCCTCCTCCTCTGTAGCCTGCTCGATCGCCTCTCGACACGTTTTACTATGGCACCTGATTATACTATGCGGTATTGTACTAAGGTTGTGTCAAGTTGTATTGCGGTTGTGTGTTATTGTACGGTTGTTGCGCAGTGTTGTATGGAGCTAGGACTGGATTGAACTGTGGTGATGCTTGCCTAGTCATCATCTTGGCATGTACTCTATATGAATCTGATGTCCTTTCTCGCATCAACTCCATAGTTCTACAATCTTTATCGTCGTGGCCCACTGACTCACAAAAGGTGCAATATGAACTCTTTGGGACTGTCTGGTATTTCTACATCATCGTGCAGTGATAAGGGTCGTGACCTAGTTTTTTGCATATTTCGCACCATAGTCCTTCCGGTGGTAATGGATTTGGCATACCTGTTGCCATATACTATGCGAACGTTGGGTATTCATTCTTGTGGTGTCCTTACGTCCTGCATGTGGTACACCAAACATCTTCTCGTTTTTCCTTGTTCTTATTCTGGTTCAACTGAAATGTTATATTCTTCAAATCCTCCTTCAATTCCTCGATCGTTGGGTATGTCTGTTGGTACTAGTTCTCTTCCGGTTGCAAGGCTGCATGTAGAGCCTCTGCCTACGTCTGAAATTTATGTTGTCGTAAAGGGTATTTTAAGTGCGAGAGTAGTGATTTGACAAACAGGTGTCGATGTTGCATATCGGTCATGAAGTATTTTAACTTTCCCTTCAATCGCTTGAATCTATGATCGATCTCCCATACAAACTCTCCTGGTTTCTGTCTTATTTCAATCATCTCATTCGTTTACTGATCCTCTGAGCTTGGCTTCTGGAACTCATTTATTAATAACTTCTTAATGTCGGCCAGTGTCCTTGTCATCCCTGGGGCATTGTTTGTGTCTAGACTCATGTACCAGTCTAGTGCGCGGTCTCTTAGCGTAATAGCTAGTTGCACAAGTTTGGTATCTTCATCAGTGATCTATTTTTCTTCCCAGATTTTTGCACAAATGAACAAGTGCTTTTCAGGGTCTTCTGTTGCTTCTCCCTGAAATTATGGTAACCTGATGGTGGGATTGTGTCCTGCCATTCTGAATATTGAACTACTACCTCCTTCGCGTGGTGTAGATACTT
Organism: Picea sitchensis; assembly: GCA_010110895.2. Lineage (NCBI taxonomy): Eukaryota > Viridiplantae > Streptophyta > Pinopsida > Pinales > Pinaceae > Picea > Picea sitchensis. Next base: position 53,996 of record SNQJ01S0012462.1, read on the forward strand.
GAATATTGTTGCCTGGGCTGCCTCCTCTAGTTGTTGTTCCTTGTGTAGATGTACTTCTTATTATCGGACTTCCTTCGAAATTCGTTTGTCTAAACGGTGGTGTTCTCTTTGGTGTATTAGTCGCACATGGGTTTATGGCCTCCACACTGACATTATTATGGATAGGATGGCTGCCTTCTCCTCCCACTCTTGGACCTCTTGTCTTCCTTTCATATTTTGTGTGCAGGATTTCCTCAATCTGCTCCACAGCCCAGAGATCCTCTACCTCTTCCGCATCACTCGCCAAGCCTTCCCTCATGGCTACGAATCTCTTCTTGGTATTCACCTTGTATTGGTAGGGTACTCTGCTACGCATCCTTCCCATTGATGCCAAGATCCACTTGATCTAGTCATCGTTCATCATGATCAGGTCCAAGGGTTCCTCCTCTTTCTTTCCCTTATCCTTACCTCCTTCCATTCCTCCTCTCTATGTCAATGCGTCCCCCCTTCCCCCATGCACGGAAGGAAGTTTAGTTGTCTGATTCCATTGTCATTACACCTTTTTTATATAGCAGTATATTAATAGAAGTATGTAGTGATCTAATGTACCTTCCTCGAGGTCCACGTAGAAATTCGTGCTCCACTGCGCTGTATGACTTCGCTGTGTCAACTGCAAACTCTGTTATGAAGCCTGCCACAATATTGTCAAGACAAAGGTCTACTGCGTGGGTGAACTTGTTGTTCACTTGTTGTAACTTCTCAATCTGTACCAGTATCCACTCTAGTTGTCGAACCCAGTTTGTTGCATGGTTATCCTTCAACCTTAGTATCCACTCCAACAATAGATGTGGAAAGTCACAGAAAAAGACTCTGTGCAAATCAATAAACATGTATTTGTCCAGATATTTGTGGGGTGTTATTCTAGGGTTTTTATTGTCTTTTTGTGAAAACTCTAGCTCTTTGGTTCTCAACCAGCTTTTGATTTCTGCTTTTGTAGGGTTCCATGGTCTCAACATTCCCTTATAATGGCTCATTGTTCTCTTCTTTTCTTTTCTCGTTCCTCTTTCAACTTATCTCGGCTACTCAATACACCTATGTTCATACCAACGATAACGAAACCATTTGTTGGTTACTCTCCTCTATTTTACATTGAGTTTCTTATTGACCCAGGGTTCATGTCATTCGAGTTTTCAACAAATCCTCTAAAACTATCGACCCTCCTGGTAAACTAGAAGGTAACACAACACACAAAATGTGTCGTGCAGTCTCACCCAAGATAGCTTTAATGGGTGGTTGTAAGACTCAGGTGTTTACAGCCCAGGATTGAGTATGAGATATGAGATCTGTATTCAGAGCCATTTACTATAACTTGTGATTGTAACCTATTGTTATTCGCAGTTGTGCATTACCTTCAACAACTTTTTTCTTTAATAGAGCAACCATATTTCATAGAAATATAATAACCCATTCATTCATTAAGAACAATATTTAACTACTGAAAAGAGGATAAAGATATGCATGCATTCATCACATTACACAGATATTACCATGGTTCACCCCCTCTTGGGCTACGTCCACAACATTTGGATATCAGCTCTTTTATTATGGTAGTTATGCATCTACAGTGTTGTGCACTTACAATTCTCCTCAGATGGGTAATATCTATATGAGGTGAACTAGACTGCACCAAGCTCCTCAGCCTACGATCTAATCCTCAAGATATACCTTCTCTCCTCTCCTCTAGCTCAACAACTTACAAAATAGTTCATACAAAAACATTACATATCACATCAACTCATACATATATACGATAATGAAAATCCAACTACTAACTAAATCGAAACAACTACAAAATCCATCAAAAATACAGAACTCGTCCACAATACCTCGGTATCGGTATTTATACATCTTTGGCTCTTCAACCATTACAATTTGTTACAAAAACCCTAACAATACTGACATTAGGTCTTCCTCCCATGTGCGTGTGTTGTTCCTCAATCCAGTTGTCGCTTTCCTTGTTCATGCTTTCTTGCATGTGTGCATGTTGTGTTTCCTTCCAGTTGTTGCTTCACTTTCTGCATGCTTTCTTTCCCCACGATCATCCTTATTTCCACTTCGACCTACTGCCAACACTACCTAAACATGAAAATATTTTCGAGTGGGCTTGTTTTCTTTCACACTCGTTAAATGGATCTGAAAGGACATCTATTCGGTGTAAGTTTACCCCTTTTTCAGACTGGATGGACTAATTATGAAAAAGGAATACTCTAGTCCACCTTGGATAGAAGAGTTATCCTTTGTATTCTTGTATCCTTTTTCGGGCTTGGGAGATTAAATTTACAAAAAAGAACACCTTTGGAGTCTTCTTTTTCATTTCAGACTCTCTAAATATGAAATGACAAAATGAGCACTATTCTCTGCCCTGGGCTCTCATATAAATCAACGGGTGAGAACATCGAGCATACTTTTATTTTCTTTCCGCTCGTTAAACATGAAAGAAGGAAAAAGAGTGGGGGATTTTTCCATCTAGTCGTCTTCACAAATGGAAGTTTTCTATGGAGTCGTCCTTGAACAATGCACCCGTTTTGCATCTCCGTCCAACAATTGGGTTATCCATAGCCTTTGAGTCATTACCATCTCCACGAGTTCTTGAACTCTACGAACTGGTTACTTTTCTAGCCATCCATGGCGAGTGTTTTGGTCATTAACGAGTCAATGCTTCCAATTCAAGTCATTTGTCATGTTATTTTTTTCAGGGGAAGTTAGCATGTGTCAGACAGTTTCAGTCCTTTAGACCATTCATCTCGGACATCTCTCCGTCAGTTGTGCTCTACCATTACACTCTTCACACCATTTATCTTTGTTTGCTTCATGTCAATTTTGATGGGGGATAAATCAAGGCCCTCCTTCAACGGATTTCATCATTTCAAATCCAAATTATTATCTAAGATTGAAATCTCGAAACCAGATAGTACCATGGGATTTACAGACATCAGTGGTATATTCCCTTGCATTTCAACAGTGGGTTTGCATCATTATCTCATGTTGAATGAATCTATGAGTGTTCGAATTCAACTCATTTACTCACACCCGCTAGATTCTACTAGGTATCTTGGGGTCCATCATCATCATTGGTGGATAAAGTTGTGATTGTTAATGGTATACATAAATGACTAGTAATCAAACAGTTTCTACCATGCTCAATCTCAACTCATTTATTTGCATGTTCTAGATTCATACCATTGGGATTTGGGACGAAGACCTTGGGTTGGGACCACCACATTTTTTTATGGAACTCCCTCCTGTTACACATCAAAATTACACACTTAAGTACCTCACCCTAAGTGTCGTAAAAGTGTCATATGCACCTTTTTAAGTGTTCCATACACCTTGACACCATGAAAGAACATTTGTCACAATCCCTAATCAATGAGGAGGAAAAATACATCATATGAAGGTCAAAATACTATGTGCGCATGAATTATTTATTAATATTCATAAAAAGGAAATTAATTTAGTGTAAGAATCCACCTCACATTTAGTTTCCTAATCTCAAGGAGAGGTTGAGAATATCATGGATGGTTGAGATATTTTCTCAAACCAAAATCCTAATTTGGTGGATCTTGAGAGATATTTCCTCCTTAAAATCCTTGAGAGATATTTTCTCCCTAAAATCCTTGAGAGATATTTCTCCCTAAAAATCTTGGAGATTCCATTTTAGTGGATCTAGTGAGTGATCTTATACATGGTGGTTAAGCCTTCAAATCCTATATAATGAGGGATTTCCATGGTAAAAAGAGGAAGATTAGAGGTATCAAACCTTTGATTCTAGAGAAAGATTAGAGGTATCAAACCTTTGATTCTGGAGGAAGATTAGAGGTATCAAACCTTTGATTCTGGAGGGAGCTTGGAGATATCAGACTTATGATCATGAGATTCATGCAAGGGTTAGAAGAGGAGAGCTTGGAGGTTTTGCAGCTGACATCATTCATGGTGTGTAAGTTTTTTTTGTTCTCATTTAATATACTTGGCCTATTTCCTTCAAGTATGTGGTTTCATGTGCTTGTCTATGTTTAATTTAATTTGCATAGATGAATTTGCTTTGCCTAATGCATTAGAGTAGAAGGAATTCACTTGTTTATTGTTTTTCATTGCAAGTATTGATTTGTGCCAAGAATTGGATCAAGCTTGTGGATAGGAGCAACTAGGACAAACGTCGTAAACATAGTACATCCTACTTTACCTTCTCCTCTCTTTTTCGATAAGAAAAATAAGTTTATAGGAATGGTAATGTCCAAATTATTGTTTATGTCTTGGTATAGGGGTTAGTAATCCAAGGGAAAGTTCACATGTCCGCAAGGGAATATTCACATAACAGAAATTGGCGAAGCCACTGGGGAAGGACATTGACTTGTCTTTCCTTGGATCGTATGATATTTTTCCCACCTTTAGATATTATTTGTTGTTTGTTTCTTATCTACTTCCCTTTCTCTCTTCTTCATTGAATATTTCATAGAGTCTTTGGCAAATTTTTCTCATCTTTTAGCCTTTTTCCGAGTTTTTGGGAAGGGCAGGGCTCCTCTACTGTGTAAAACAAAGCATTGATCTAGGATCAACGCTCCCCTATAGTGTATAACAGATCATTCTAGCACTCTGTCCCTTTGGAAACAAGAGCATTGATCTCCTTTTCTAGGTTTTTCTTCCCCTTTCTGCTCACTTTTTCTCAGTCTGATCCTAAGATGTTTTTTTCTCAGAGACCTTTGAATAATCTTAACTTTGTTTTGCTAAGAGTTGGGTATTTATCACTCATTTATGTTTATCCTTTGAGTCTGTAAATTTTCTCTTAGTTGTGGTCCCCTTGGGTTAACATGATCCCTTGGTTCTTTTTTCCTTTTTAGATTATCTAAACTTTGTCTCGTAAATTTTTTAGATTGCTTGACTGTTTAGGATTTTTCATCAACTAAGGTTTGCAAAGGTTTCTTGGTATTGAGCCTTCTTGTCTTCATTTGAAACATCTCACTTTTCTAGATGATTAGGACTCTCATGAAAACCTAGCTTGATTTATGTTTCTTGCTACTCATCGTTTGAGGATTTTCGTGAGTGTTTATCTACTTTTTATTTTGCATCTTTGATTTCTTGATTGAATGAGTTATCATACTTGTTTCTTTCGATTCTCGTTATCCTTTGAGTGCATTATTTGTTTGAAATATTTTTTCTTCGTGTCTTTTGTATCTGCATCCGACTCTTTTATTTTGATTGAAAGTAATGAAGCATTAAAGGATTTGCATTTTCTTTCTTTTAAAATCAAATAAAGAAGATAATTGTGTTCTTGCTTTTGGGTAGTGTGGTAGATTACATTTAGAAAATCATGTTTGGGAATTGGGTGTTTTTGTTGAATAAAGTTGAACCTCTTCTCCATCCCATATGTAGGACTGATCTATATGGATATCGTGACCTCCCACCTATTCCAACTAGTTCATTTTGGCAGTTTTCCAGTTTGGCAGTTTTTTCCTAGTTTTCAGGTCCCCGACTTCTGGGCCCGTTTTGAGGCCCTAAACAATGTTTTTAGGGCTCGCCATAGTTAGATTTTAAACAGAGTCGGATTCTAATGAAACCATGTGTATTCCTTGGATAAACCTTTCCAATGGGCTATCGTGTGCCTAAAACAAAGATTGTATGCAAAAGTTATGACCCCGGGAAGTTGATGTACTAGCTTACCCCAACGAGGCACACATGAATTTTGGTGCTTCATCTCCTAGGGTTTTATTTTAGGATGTATAGGGTTTTGTCATTCATTTTTATTGTAAAAAAATTCCATCAAAGCCTCATTGTAATCATCTTCTTGTTGTTTTCCAGTTTGGCAGTTTTTTCCTAGTTTTCAGGTCCCCAACTTTCGAGGCCGTTTTGAGGCCCTAAACAACGCTTTTAGGGCTTGCCATAGTTAGATTATTATTGGAGTTAGAGTTTGATGGAAGCATGTGTATTCCTTGGATATACCTTTCAGATGGGATATCGTGTGCCTAAAACGAAGATCATATGCAAAAGTTACTACCCCGGGAAGTTGATGTACTAGCTTACCCCAACAAGGCCCACATGACTTTTGGCGCTTCATCTCCTAGGGTTAGGTTTTTGGATGTATAGGGTTTTCATGTTTATTGTAAAAAAATACCTTCAGATCCTCATTGTAATCATCTTCTTGCGAATGAGTGTAGCCATCACATCTCTTCTCAGAGATAAGACGCCACCATTCTAGCAAGCTTGTTTTCCGATGCATTTTACAGCTTCATCTTATTTCCTTATTGAATAGAAACCAATTTTACTGTATCTCTATTATTTTGTGTTAAAAATATTTTAATAATTTGTATTCATTTATTTATTCTCATAAAATCCATATCAAGGACTCATTGAAGAAAAATATTTGCATCTCATTATTCTGCATTCTTTTGGAGTCGAGTCTAAAACATCATAAGTTTCACTTTCGCACCCTTGAGTAAACAACAACCCTAAAATGAAGCGGTTATAAAATTGATCAGACACTTTTATATTATCTGGTAGCGAACATACATTATCTTAAAGTGTAGGGCTTCGGAATAGGTTGTGAGGATAACTTTCCAAAGCCATCAGACAAACATAGAATCTTATGTTAGGGAGCGGTAAATCCAATTGTCTGTATAAGCATAGTCGAGATCCCCCTCTCACACAGGGATTAAACACAAGGTCGTGTGCAAGAGAGAAGTAGATATTTCCCCTCTGAAGCTTAACACACATAGAGGAAAGATCGTATATTAGGGGTTCTTCCTGAGAAACGACTGGTTTCATTTGGTCTCGAATCTTCGTGAATCTCGAATTCGTTCAGGGTTCTCAGTAGTATTTTGGTCCACTTGTCTTCAATTCTCTTGAAGAATTTTGGACTTGCTATCCGGCCCATACGTTCCTTCTTGACTATCGATTGTATCTTCCCAGAGGTTGACTATGAGTTGGTAACCTTAGTGGCCTATATCTGTAGGGTTGATACACAAGGTGACGGTGAAGGGGAGTCTTTGTCTTACCTGGATTAGATGTTGTTCAAACTCACTCGAGCTCCTTAGAGGGTACAAACACAGGTAAAACCATGTGGGAAATTTCACCAAGGCATAAGTTTGTTCAACAATTCACCAACATAACTGATCCACCCTCTCTATCCTAGCCCCTTCTATATTGATCTGACGATGTTGGATTTCATCACCAACTAGTGCTTTCATTGTGGGAAGGTTTGTTTGATTGTTTGCTTCTTAGATTTGTAGCGTGTGTAGTTTGTTTTCCTTAGTGGGTCTTAGGTCAGGTCAGTGTCAATGGCATCAATTCCTGTGAGTACCAATGAAGGAACCCATTTTCCCAAGGAACCTTTCACCTTTCCTTCTTTTGGAAACATTGGTCCTTCGTGCATTTCCACACTGAGTCTTCCGGGACTCACCATCAAGTTACCAATTTGGTTGTTCCCCACTCCAGTGATCTTGAATTTTCCTAGTGCTTTGAATGCACCTAATTCTTCGGATGTAAACACACCACCCATAAATCAACCTCATGTCGACCTTTTGCCTTCTTCACCCATTGGGTCTCCTTCCCTTTCTCCTTCTTCACCTATTGAAATATCTAAAGCAAGTAGCCAGGTTGATAAGAAGAAGAAGAAACGGAAGGGGAAGAAGAAGAAGAATAAAAAAGAGACCAAGCCTCCAACTACATTTGGTCATGTTGGATCTGATCAACCAACTACTGTTAATTATACTCAGAGTATTGATAAAGTCGACAAGTCTAAAATGAAGAATCCTAAATCAAAATTCCCTTGCAAGATTTGTAAGGGTGACCACTTTCTGAGGGATTTCCCTGGTCTCCACAAGGTATTAGAAATGTGGTATTCCACGTCATCATCTCCTGTTGAACATGCTAGTGAAACCCCATCAACTAGTGACATTAAGGTTGGTAAGAAGAATAGAACTGTCAAATTTCATTATATGTTATGCGAAGGTGATTATTACTCTCACATTTTCCCTCGTATGGACGAGGCTTCTTATATTTTGGAAAATATTCAACTTTGAAATGGTTATCATGATAATATCTCTCCCAAACTGTCATTAGTTGATGGACTAGTCAATCTGGTTCCATCCTCAGTCAGGTTGGTTGATCATGTGGTCAATCTGGTTTCATCCTCAGTTGAACCACTAACCCAAGTAGTTGATCCAGTTTCGTCATCGATCAACCCAACTCTACATCTGAAAAGTGAAACCCAAGTGATTGATCTAGTTATGTCATTGATCAGACCTACTCTTCATCTAAAGAGTGCCAAAGTGGTCGATCCAGTTCTATCATCGATTGATCCCACTCCTCCCTTGAAGAGTGCAACCAAAGTGGTCAATTTGGTTCCATCATCGGGTGATCCCACTCCTCATTCAAAGAGTGATTATGTTTCTCATGTCTACCTCATTAATACTAATTCACCCGGACAAGGGGGCACTCCTCCCATCCCGATGGCACCCCCTTCAACCAATCAAATGATTTATATTAATTGGAATCATTTGACAGAACCTCATCTTCCTTCTTACATGCCTTTCCAAATCACCGTGAAGATTTGTGATAGGAATATTCCTAACACTATAATAGATGAAGGTGCTTATGTTAGCATCTTATCCACGAATGCTTGGAAAGATTTTGGTTCCCTGCATCTTGTGCCTGCAACTTAGAATCTGTTGACCTTTGACAAAAGAGTTAGTCAACATTTAGGGATAATTCCTTAGTTTATGGTTACTTTGGGAGGAAAAATGGTCTACGTCGATGTGATGGTAGTTCACTACCCCTTGGAATTTAACCTGCTCCTCGGGCGAGACTGAGTCTACGTTATCAGAGATTTTGTGTCCAGTTTCTTTCAATTTATATGTTTCCCTCACAACGGAAACATAGTAAAGATCGACTAGATTTCATTCATTCACCCTCATCTAATGGTCAATCATCTACCCTCCCTGAATGTTCCATACATTCCAGCGATGTCCTCCTCACCGCAGTTCAATTATGTAACAACCTACCCCATGTGTTCAATTCCACATGAGATGGAATCTCTCCCTTCTCCTGACTTAGATCCTATAGTTGACATGGTCATCTCTTCGATAGGGATTTTAGAGCTAGATCTACCTACCCTTATCAAGGTCGTCGACATGTATTCCTTCCAAAGTGTTTTTAATCCATCTAGCGAAGATCTCATGGAATCCATGGTTGACATTTGTCCCTTGACATGTATTCCTTCTGGAGCATTGTCCTCTTGGAATCCATGATCAAGGAGGGGTTTTGAGCCTAGTTCTGCTTCTCTGTGGCAAGCCCGTTAAAAAATGAAATAGAGGTTTTCAGCATAGTTTTTCTTCTCTGTGGAAAGCTCATTAAAAAATGAAACATAGGTCTTGAGCATAGTTTTTCTTCTATGTGGCAATCTCGTTAAAAAATGAAACAGAAGCCATGAGCATAGTTTTTATTCTCTGTGGCAAACTCGTTAAAAAATGAAACAAAGGTTTTGAGCATAGTTTTGCTTCTCTATTGCAAGCTCGTTAAAAAATCAAACAGATCTCTTGAGCATAGTTTTGCTTCTCAGTGGAATTATCGTTAAAAGATGAAACAAAAATTTTGAGCATAGTTTTTCTTCTCTGTGGCAAGCTCATTAAAAAATGAAACAGAGGTCTTGAGCATATTTTTTCTTCTCTATGGCAAGCTCGTTAAAAAATGAAACAGAAGCTACGAGCATAGTTCATTGTCTATGTCAAGCTCATTAAAAAATGAAAAAGTCACCTCTCCTATCAAGTAGAGTCTTTTCACTAGGTCTCGTAGATATCGAGTCGAGTCTTTAGCTAGATCTCGTAGATGTCGAGTCAATTCTTTCGTTAGGTCTCATATTTGAACCTTCCTTTCATCTGCCTTTATTACTTGACCTTTTTTCCTCCATCTAGTACAGAAATCGGTGACAATATAAGCGTCAATGAATGAAATGAAGATTTGGGGGACATGTCTCCAACCTTTGATTATCATTCTGGAGTTAAGTCGCTAGCTTTTCAAGCTGGGGGCAGAGTACCAACCATCCATGGGTATCCCTCAAAACCTTTGGAAATTACAAGCACAGTTTAATTTTGTTTCAAGATTGTGTAAAGATGAAACCAATTCTGAGCTTAGTCTTTGCTCTTTCTCGTGCTCGTAAATACATGAGAATGTGACCAAGTATACTTTTATCACTTTTTCAGACTAGTAAAGGTTATATTAAAAAGGAACCCCCTGGAGTTTTCTTTAATCCCTTTTCAGACTCTCTAAACATGAAAAGATTGTCGAGTGATCTTGTTTCCTTTCACACTCATTAAAAGGTTTGAAAGGGAATTATTTGAGTGATAGCTTATCTCTTTATCAACCTCGTGAGACTAATTACGAAAAAGGAACATTCTAATCAAGCATGATTAGAAGAGTTCTCCCATGTATTGTTTTACACTTTTTTTGGGCTTGGGAGACTAAATTTATGAAAAATTCATTCATGGAGTCGCCTTTAAGTTCTTTTCAGACTCTCTAAACATGAAAAACCACTAATTTTTCCTTCTCTGGACTCGCTAAACTACACATTGAAGGACCCATATGGGAACGAACCCTTACTTCTTCCAGTTCATTAAATAAATGCAGAGGAACTTACGAAGGTGAGTTATATCGAGCATGTGTTACCTTCCTCGAGCTTCTTAAATGAAAAAGAGGTACTCATCTATCTGGGTGGGGGGGGGGCATGATGGAAGTGGGTCAATTTTTTGGGAATCCTTTATGGCAGCTATTGTCTCCCTCGAACATGTAACCTATTTACGTCTCTTCTTACAGTTGGGTAATACACTTGTCTCTGATTCATACCAATTCCATCTGTCGCCATACTTTTTTTTCCAGTCAAAGAGTGCTCTTATTGTCGTCACATTACATTCTTGGTACTCGTCGAGTCAGTACTTCCAACTTAGTTTTCATGCCTCATCATGTTCAAGGGAAGTGTCACTTCAAACCATCCATCTACAATATTGCCAATTTCAATTTCTTATATTAGTCCATACTCATTCGATTCACCATATTACATCACTTGCTTGTGTCAATTTCCTGTTGAAGATGGGAGATACATCAAGGCGCTCCTTGGACAAGTCTTTTCCTGTCGAATTCAACACATCATCTGGGAATTAGACTTAGAAACCATTTAGTACCTTGGGACCTATATGCATCAATGGAATTCCTCCTCGCTTCCGACAATATGTTTGCATCACTTACCTATGATCGGATGATTCCATTAATGTTCAACCTCAACTCATTTATTCACATTCGTTGGAATGTACTAGGGTACCTTGGGAGTCATTGACATCATTGGTGATTTCCCTCACACTTGTTAACAATTTACCTCAATAATCGGTAATCAAGTGGTTTCTACCATGTTCAACATCAGATCATCTATTCACATGGATAGATTCGTACCACATCGGGATTGGGACGAAGACTCTGGGTTGAGCATCCACTTTGTTATATGTTTTTCCCATGCTGTGAAGGAGACCATTTTAGCATGATGATATATATATTGTCACATAGATCCACATTGTATTGGTTTGTGGCTATGTTTAATCATCTTGTAGCTCCAGTGTGTATTTTTTTGTGGCTACGATCAGTTCATGTCATGGAGGTATGGATCCACATTGTATCTCTAGTGGTTATATCCTTAGTATTTTTCATGGATATGCAGTGTATTGGTCGGCGGTCGTGCTTTGAGTCATCTCATATTCTGAGCATAGGTATTATTGCCTTGGAAATGGAACATATATTAATAATGTTTGATGGTTGTTTGATGGTTGTTTGTAGCTTCTGCCAGGTTCTCCAACTCCACACCCTTGCATTGAAGAATTTGTAAAGTGTTTCGGCCATCATTTTCTCTTTTGACCTCACACTTTAGGGGGAATCTATTACAAATCAAAATGCCACACTAAAGTACCTCTCCCTAAGTGTCGTAAAAGTGTCATATGCACCTTTTTAAGTGTTTCATACACCTTGACCCCATGAAAGAACATTTGTCACAATCCTTAGTCAATGAAGAGGAAAAATACATCATATGAAGGTCAAAATACTATGTGCACATGAATTGTTTATTAATATTCATAAAAAGGAAATTAATTTAGTGTGAGAATCCACCTCACATTCAGTTTCCTAATCTCAAGGAGAGGTTGAGAATCTCATGGATCGTTGAGATATTTTCTCAAACCAAATTACTAATTTTGTGGATCTTGAGAGATATTTCCTCCTTAAAATCCTTAAGAGATATTTCCTCCCTAAAATTCTTGAGAGATATTTTCCCCCTAAAAATATTTGAGATCCCATTTTAGTGGATCTAGTGAGTGATCTTCTCCATGGTGGTTAAGCCTCCAAATCCTATATAATGAGGGATTTCCATGGTAAAAGGAGGAAGATTAGAGGTATCAAACCTTTGATTCTGGAGAAAGATTAGAGGTATCAAACCTTTGATTCTAGAGAAATCTTAGAGGTATCAAACCTTTGATATTAGACTTATGATCATGGGATTCATGCAAGGGTTGGATGAGGAGATCTTGGATGAGTTTCAGCTGACATCATTCATGGTATGTAAGTTTTCCTTGTTCTCATTTAATATACTTGGTCTATTTCCTTCAAGTATGTGTTTTTGTGTGATTGTCTATGTTTAATTTAATTTTCATAGATGAATTTGTTTTTCCTAATCCATTATAGTAGAAGGAGGTCGTATGTTTATTATCGTTCATTGCAGGTATTGATTTGTGCCAGGAATTGGATCAAGCTTGCAGATAGGAGCAGCTAGGACAAACGTCATCAACAAAGTACATCCTACTTTACCTTCTCCTCTCATTTTCGATAAGCAAAATGAGTTTATAGGAATGGTAGTGTCCAAATGATTGTTTATGTCTTAGTATAGGGGCCAGTAATCCAAGGGAAAGTTCACATGTTCACAAGGGAATATTTCTATAACACCTCCCAAGTTGTGATGGAGTTATTCATGAGTACTTCATAGATCACTCAAGCATCGAGTCATCTCACTAATTTGTATTTTTTCCATCATACACCTTTTATGACCTCACACTTTAGGGGCCATCTGTAATACATTTATTTTCCACCTAATCACTTTATGGGCATCATCTATGGGTTAAAATACTGAACCATTGAATTATACTACTTTTCCCCTGAGTTTGCAATAAAATAATTTATGGTTGTTCATTTCCCTTTTACAGCCCGTGACCAAAAAGTGTTGGTCGCTCATTGTCCTCTTGCAAAGGGAGATTGGTCGCTCCCTGCAAGAATGGAAGGTGTGACCAGGTTTGTTACTCCCTATTTAGGATTGGTTTTGTGAGATGGGATTAAACCCCCAGATTATTTTTGGTTCGAACTCGAGAATATTGTCATCTTGGGCATGGATATATTATACAAACCACCCTTTGATCGTATCTCTTCTATCATATAAATAATAGAGGTCTCTCATGGGAAAAGGGAGGAGAAAGTAGAAAGAAAACTTATTCTAGAAGTTTTATTACGGAGCTTGGGCAAGGAACTTGGGAAAGGACTGCACCAACTTCTTTGTAAGGTGTAATCCATTTGTTTTATCAATAGAATATGTACAAGATGTTTCCCTCTACCTGGACGTGTATGTAATTCTTATATTTCCTTGTGAAGAATTAATGTTTTCATGTGTTATGGCACATTATTAGATCTATCATTAATTTATACATGATTAGTTTGATCTTGTGGAAGGTTTTTGTGTCTCCATGTGTGTAGATATAAGTTGGTAAGAGTGAAGGGAATCTTTGTGGAAGCTAATCGCTAAGGAGCATACATGGACAACCGTAGGATCACCGGGTAAGCCTTCCATTCCATCTACTTGTAGATCATTTTCGTGCATGAACTCGATCTAGGAAAATCTACCATTTACATCTCTATTCTTTATTAGGTCTAGGAAGATCCTAAGGGACTTATCTCTTGCAGTGTTCATTTACCCTAAAACACCTCAGATACCTTAGATTTTAGTTCTTCAAGTGAATGTTGGCATATTTATGTTCACAAAATCTCATAATTTTTGCTAAGCAAAGAAAAAAATGGGCGAGCAATTCATGATAAATTTTCAATAAAGCGACGCTAGCAACCAACATATCCTAAGAAACTTTGTAACTCTTTTTTTGAACGCAGAGATGGGAAGTTTAATATTATCTTGATTTTTGTCAAATTCACTTGGATGCATTTAGTTGAGATGTGGTGCCCTAATATAATGCCATCAATTAACATCATTGAACATTTCTCATTGTTGAGGGAAATATTTGATTCTTTACACCTTATTAATGTTTTCTCAAAGTTTTCCAATGCCTCATCAAATCCATTTCCATATGTCATGAATTCATCCATATATATTTTCACACAATCATGAATGAAATCAGAGAATATACCAACTACAACTCTTTGAAAGGTGACATGAGCATTACATAGCCCGAACGACAGAACATGATAATAAAATGTCCCCCATGGACAGGTAAATGGTTTTTATCTTGATACTCATGTGTGAACTGAATCTGGTTATATTTATTGAATCCATCGAGGAAAGAAAAGTATTTCTTCTCTACTAATGTATCTAGGACTTGGTCAATGAATGGAAGTGGGAAATTTTCCTTGTGTGTTGCTTTGTTGAGTTCTCAATAGTCCACACAAATTCTCCATTTACCATTCTTCTTTGGTACAATGACAAGAGGGGAGACCCATTGACTGTCAAAAATTGGATAGATAAAGTTGATTGTGTGCAATTGTTGTATCTCTTCCTTAAATATGTCCCTCGGTGTTAGATTCATTCGGCATTGGGGCTGGTGGATGGGTCTAGATCCTTCTTGAATGTGTATATGGTGTGTGCACAAGTTAGCATGGATTCCCTTCATGTCAGAGTAGTCCCAGGAAAAGGCATCATTATTATTTTGTACCACCTTAACTGATCACTCTTTTTGTTGTCCAGACAGACCCTGATTGATGTTCAAGGTTTTCCCGAGGCTGAGTTATATGGTTTTTGCGATGGACCCTTAGTATTTTTTAGCTGAGGACATGTGTTCTAAAGGCAAGATGCTTGTTGAGGAAAGAGAAGCATGTGTTTTTTAATGCATAACATGGTCAAGAACATGGATTTTGTTGTGAAAGAGGAAGAGGTTATGAAATGATTGATTCCATAATCCTTTGTTTTCTCTTTGGTGGCTAAGTATTGATCTATAGACAGGAATTGATGATATTTTCCTTCTTCATCATTATCTTCTCCATTGGCCCATAGTGGTGTTTCAAAATCTATGTTGGTTTTGGTGGGAGGATATAGGGTTAATTGTTTTGTAGATATCTTGTGGGAGATGGTCATGTTGCCTTACCTATAACTGATGTAAGCATCAACAATGGATAGCTAGGTCCTTCCAAATATTAAAGGATAACCCACCGGAGATATTTTGGGTTGTAGGATCATACATTCAATGGGATATTCCCATGAATCTACAAAGATCACTACATCTTCTAGGATGTCCTTTGGTTTGATAGTTAATATGTCATCAAGTTGGAGTACAGTTGGGGTTTCCCTAAGGCCAGTGAGTCCTAAGGTTTCCATGGTCTCATGCATCATAACATTAATGGAAGCACCAAGGTCGATTAATGTGTTGCTAATGAGTATATTATCAATATTCACATTAATGACCAGGATACCAGGGTCAGATTATTTGGCTACGAGAACTCCCCCCATCATTAATTCTGACAGTTTGCCCATAACATGGACGGTTTCGAGATCCTTCCTTTTTCTACCAGGTTTTCTTAAACAAAGTTCTCGTACCGCTTTAGAGTATATAGGTACATGTTTGATGGCTTGGGACAATGGTATTTTAACACACATGTTCTTCACCTCCCCCAAGAAGTCAAATTTAGGTTGAGTAAGAGGTTTATCTAGGTTTAATCTTTCTGTATTAGGCTAGGCATGATCGAATTTCAAAGGTTCATGATATTTTTCATGTTCTGGTTCTTCATTTTGTAAATCCTCATTCAAATCCTCAATACAAACAAGAGGTTGGTCCTTGGTTAATGTCTTCTTAGATCAAACATGGATATCATGGTAGTCCAGGGAAGAGATGGAATAGGTGGGGTATGTGGAAAGTATGACAACTTGTGTTGGTTGGGTTGGCCTCTCTTTATTAGGGTTAGTGATAGGTTGTGCAGGTAATTGTGATCAAGGAGGGGCTAATATGGATTCATGCATATATGGAGGGGGGATAAGTTGCATGGGTGGTTTGTGTTATGGCCTACTAAGGACCTCCTAAAGTGGGGTTTCTCCACCCTTGTTTTCATAACTGGCTTGGAGGAGGAGGAGCCACCCATGGTTGTGTTGGAAGACACCATGGTTGAGAAGTATATTGCATGGAAGGGTTAGTCCAATATTAATTAGAATATTGAGACTGGTATTGAACCATACCTTGAGGTCTAGGTTTCCATGGTCATTTCTAAGAAACAAAGCATAGTTGCTTCGGTTCCTCAACTTTCTGATAGACAACTTTCAATCCTGGTAAGGATGGATGGTTGCAAGTAGCATGGTCCTCACTACATATTCCACAAACCTCAATTTGATCCAACATACATTCTTTCCATGGATGCTTCCTCCTGTACTTTGGGAAAAATATGGCTAAACCTCATTCTATATATTCTTTAGTCATCTTCATTTGCAGTTTATCCAACTAGGAGCTCAAGGAACTAAGTATATCAGTCTTGAAGTCTTCTGACATGTTCTCAATCTCTACTCTTGTGACTCCACCTCCAACGGTATTGCTATTTCTCGTTAATATATTTATTCATCCTTTGTCTATTTTTGAAGTTCCCCTGGAGTATTTACTAGAAAGTTTCCAAGACAAGATCATATTCTAACTGTGAAACATCTCCTCCAACCATTGGGTTTGGAAGTTCAATGCAATCATATCAGATTCCTCTCAAGAATAAGACACATCATGTCTTTGGAGACAACTCTCCTTTCCTTTCCCTCTGTAAATTATAGTTGAACCTTTTAATATAATCCTCAAGTATATTTCCCCGAATGAGGTGAAAGGTGTATAAGAATCCAATTTAAGACAACGCATTTGGTCGTCACCTCCTCAATTCTCATTGCGCTCTCAAGGGGGTTATGTCTGATGGCATTCTGGTTCATTGATGTTCTCACAGGGTGGGAATTAATGATCACAGTCCTTTCAATGGTTCTGATGTATGGATCGCGTGAAGGAGAAGGAAAGGTGGTTAATTCGACATTAATGGAGGACTCCAGGAATGGTAATAGTATTAATTCCCATTTCCACTCTATTCCATCTATCATGACTTCTCTTTTATCTCTATTCCCGACCTTCATTTTGTTGGTATTTAGATCTTCACAAGCCCTTAACTTTTTATGTAGTATTCCCCTTTGCATCATTCCTAGAGAATGAGGACAGTCTCATAGAGGCCCTGAAGTACTCATTCCTAGAGAATGAGGACGGTCTCGCAGAGGCCCCCCCACCCTCCTTCTCACACTCGCTCTTCCTCTGGCTCTTCATCCCCTCCTCTTAATGATGATCCCACTGTCGACTCTCTTGCCTCATT
This sequence comes from Picea sitchensis, assembly GCA_010110895.2. Taxonomy (NCBI): domain Eukaryota; kingdom Viridiplantae; phylum Streptophyta; class Pinopsida; order Pinales; family Pinaceae; genus Picea; species Picea sitchensis. The sequence continues at coordinate 71,642 of SNQJ01S0012462.1, forward strand.
AGAATATTGGGGGCCTATCATTATGGAGGAATAACCTTGCATGGCATCGCCTCCTGACCCCAACCTCTTGGTTTTCTTTCATCCTTCCCTTGACCCTCCGTCTCCACCTAGCAGAGTCAAGGATGTTGATATTCGTATGGACTCACCCAATGAGAAATAAAACCCAATGGATAATGAAGTAGAGTCATCACATGATTCCTTTCAAGATTTGGAGGATATTTCAATTTCACATCAGCCATATGAGGCCCCTCCTCTTCCTGGACTCCTTGATTAACAACTCCAATTGGTGTTTGAACTCAAAGGAGATGTGGTTGAATTAATCTTTGGCATGGAAATTCTCAATCGACGCTTAGATGCTTTCATGGACACTCTCTCCATATCTTCCAATGGTCGACGTTGCCTAGCTTTTCATCAACCTAATCCTTTCATTGCACCCTGGTGCACTCACCCCGAAAATGGAGGAACCAACACAATCTAGGAATGTGATTTTGTTTGATGTAGTTTTTTAGTTTCGGGATTTTTTTAGACAGGATAGGTAGCAAACATTTTGGATGGCATGTCATAGTTATAATAATAATCTCTATCAGCTATGTATTTTGGCTTATGTTAGACGATCACATATGGCCCTGATACTATCTTGGTTTCCACACTTGGTGGACCACGTGTCAGGGACCAGATATATGTATGATTTTGATATCATAAGGTAATACAAATATTTTACTTACAAAAAAATAAAAATAAAATCCTCAAGGCTCTCATCTTCATGTTGTGTCATCCTAAATACTTCCTCCCTCCTTTCTTTATCCTTACAATAATCTTGGTACTTTTCTAGGAATTTCTTTGTCATTTGGTCCCATATGCAGATGTTGTCCTTTCCAAGGCCCATGAAACAACGTAGTGCAACATTCTTGAGTGTGGCGAGAAAAAGCTTCAATTTATGGGCATGTGACACATAATCATAACTTGTACAAAGTACATCGAATTTGAAGAAGAACATGTCAGGATCTTCTTCGGATAGACCTTAGAAATTCAACAAGTTTGAATGAGGGATATTCTTCATTTTGGTCTCTTCATTTTATCTTCTAATTGGAAGTCTGGAGGCAAAGGTTTCTTCCTTGACAATTTTGGGTGTCATCTCCCTCTAAGGGTCATCTTCTACTTCTGAAGGGGCTTTAGGAAAGACGAACTACCTGGAGTGATATTGTTCATTGATCAATATTTTGAAGGTGGAACCTATGTTTGCATAGAAACCTGTACAATCTCATATTCTTGAATGGAGGTCTTGGGTCTCTTTTTAGCAAGAAAACTTGTTAAAGGTGAAAAATAGTTCGGTTGACTGGGCTCCTTTCCCTCTTGAGAGTGACTTGAAATGTTAAAGAAATCATATCACTCAATCTACTGTAATGAAAATCCAAATGACAACAAAACAACAACTATACTTTTGACAGATCCCTAGCAAGGATGCCAAAAATGACGGACTTTTCAATCACTTCCTAATTAAATTAGTAAGCAATTGAAGGGTTGTGCATTTAATTATCAATATGAGGTCGCATTGAACTTATGAACTATCATGCATTGTATATTCAAGTATAATGTTGCAATTGACAATTAGTTGTAGTACTTCCAAATGAATGTCACAACGCAAGATACAAAGATTCTTTAGCAAGTCACTAAATTAAATTGCACTATTTCTTGCAATCAAATCCACACTTTTGGGAATGAAAACAGGGGCTTGCGGGAAAGTAATTGTGACACTTATAGGAAATTAAATGTCAAACTTGCATGAAATTAAATATCACTTTCGTAGGAAAGTAAATCACACTTGTCGAAAAGTAAAGGTCACACTTGCAGGAATGTAAATCACACTTGCAGAAAAGTAAGTGTCACACTTGCAGTAAAGTAAATCACACATGTAGAAAAGTAAAGGTGACTAATGCAGGAGCATCTCTCCACGTCATCTAGCCAGCCGCGTCAGCGGTTTTAAATCGCGTGCTGAAGAGAGGCGCATCCCTCGTTTTCAAATAGAATTTGAATTAATGTAATTAAATGTTTTAGGCTATTGAGCCGTGAGGTCGTGCTTTGCACAGGCGTAGAAGTAGGTAGGCCTTAAATGTTTGTAAGGATGAGATCTAGATTTGGATTGTGGACTAGACATCCCATTCAATGTAATTGAATAGGGTAGGTGAGATTGGAGGGAAGATCTCGAAGAGCCCCTCATGTAAAAGATCAATTTTGATCTCATTTGGGAGATAGTTGTAATAGTTGAGAGAGAAGAAGAGAAGGATTCGAGACTCTGTTGAAGTTCGTGCTCAGGAATACCTTGTAAAAACAGGCATTTTCCATTTAATACAAACAACAGTTTTTCCTGCATATTTCCCGTGTTGAATGAATGTTTGTGTGTGTTCTATTTATGTTGTGAATGTATGTTGTAGGTTTGCAGTTGCAGGAGTTGTTTTGATTTTCAGGCTTGAGAGGTTCTTTGTGGTTTCATGCCAGGAGGGCGTGACAGAGTACTGCGGTCTTTGAGTACCAGTACATAGAAGCACTTCTGAACTCTGCGGATTCAGAAAAAGATGTGCCAAGTGGGCACAGTAGCTGAAATCATCAACTCGAGGAAGACCTATGAGGTTGTTGAACACCTCAGGAGGCAAGGTTGTGTAGAAGAGACACAGTTGAAGACAAAAACTCTGCTATGAGTTATGTAAAGCTCTGCCAAGTGGGAATTGAGCCAGTGCAAGGAGGGCACATAGGAAGAACTCTGTTGTGAGTTCAGAAGAAGAAAAAAGCTTTGAGGAGTTCTGTATAACTCTGCCAAGAGGGCATTGAGTCAGTGTGCAGACAGGTACAAGGAGAGAACTCTTTGAGTTCTGTAATTAGAAGAAGAATCCACTGAAGGATCTTCTCAAGGTTGTTGAACACCCTGCAGACTCAACAATCAGGTTTCTTGAGTGAAGGATAACTAGGAGGGCATCCAAATTCTCCATCTAAGGGAGAAGGGAAAAGGACTGGGTTCCTTAAGGTCTGAGTAGTAGGAAGCTCAGAAGAAATAACACCTTTGTGTGTGTGAAGACTCTGCAAGGAGTGCAAAATCCATAGAACTCTTTGAAGAGTTCGGGGTTCCCTAAAGGTCAGGAGGGATACCATGTTTCTATACGTGCAGGCGAGACTCAAGGTGAATAGTTTGCAGAGGGAAAAGAAGGAAAGGTTGAAGCCTTTGAACCTTGGAAATTCTTCCAAGTCCGGGAAGAAAAGAACGAAGCTCGGGAGGAGCAACAGTTGTCCTCGGATTAAGCCAAAGAAATCTGGACCATTGAAGATTTCAAGTCTAGGAAGAAACAGGAGAAACGCAAGAGCCGAAGAGATTATGAGTCGTTGGATCTCGCTCAAAATAGCCGACAGTTGTCAGATCTTTCGAGAGGAGATCAAGGTTTAAACCCTCGTAAGCAGAGTGAAAGTCCCGAAGGAGTATCGTATCAGGAATTCGGCGTTCGGGAGTTTGGGAGCCTGGAGGATGAGAGTCTGGGCCCTCGACATAATAAATCATGAAAGGGTGAATTAGATCTGAGCCATCCATCTGCGGGAGGACGCGTGTCGCGGAATCGTCTGTTTCGGAGATTTGGGCACCGGGACTCACAAAGGTGAGAACCTTAAATTCGCGAGTGGCGAAGTCGCGAAGGAATCAGGACCGTCCATCTGAGGAGGATAGGTGGCAGAGATCGAGGGATCTTGCGAACTCAGAGGTTCGCAAGGTGAGAGCCCAGGAGTTGGGTTCTCCAAGTCGCGAGGAGCGGAGAGAGCCGTAGGATCCAGGTCGTGGAGGACCGTTGGATCAGAGCCTCATCGCATGTATCGCACATTCGGAGGTTCGGAGGTTGAGAGGACCTCGTCTCGACTGCAGAATTCGTGAAGTGCCGAGAGCCGAGGTACGAGTGTGGACACGTGGCAGAACCACAAGGTGGGGCCCGCATGGTTGACAGGTGGATACACGTCGCCTGGAGAAGGGAGTCAACACTCCGTTGATTTCTCGTGTCTCGGGGATTCACAGGATGAGAGCACGAGAGCTCAACGCTACAACTCACGAAGCTGTGAGTAGCCAGAGGTGCTATTGTTAAGCCTAACCGGTGGTCATGCAAGGAAGGCGCTGACAGAGATAGAGCCATACCCGTATCGGCATTTCGGGTATCGCAAGATTGGAAAGGAAGAGTTGGGAGTTTCGACTCATGAACTCGCGAGATCACGAGTTGCGACAAGTGACTTTAGGTTAGGCCCTTGGTCATAGCGTTGTTGTCGCTTGGGGAGAAAGGAGCTTGCGCCTAGTGCCGTTTGCACAGGGGAGTTTCCGAAAAGGACTTGTGGATCGATAACTAGAGATTCCAGCAAGGAGTCAAAAAGAGCCGCTTCGGCTCATAAAATAAATTGAACGATCCTTAGACCGAGAGGTCGGGCGCTGGGACCCCGAGGGGTTGTGGCAGTGCGCCATCAATGACTTATTCAAGTATTAGAATGATCTTGATTAATGTGATGTATATGTTATGGCTCATGTACTGAGATGCAACAAACCTCAAGTTGTAGAAATCAAACCACACTATGTGTAAACAAAGGAAATAAACAATCTCAAACTACAAACCACACAATTGTTAACCATAAAGGTAAATGTTGTAATGTAAGTGCAGAGTTGCAACAACAGGAGTTGTAGAAACCAGAATTGTAGTAACAAGAGTTGCAGCAACAAGATTCGCAACAACATGAGTTACAACAAAGTGTTAAATAGAGGAATTGCTAGAAATAAATGAAAATTGATAAGAGATGCTACAACTACACATTATCTAATCAGAGGACAGGGTTTTGCAACGTCAGCATGGAGTGGTTGTAATAGAAGTTGCAACAATGAGCAAATACTAGAGTTACGGAAAAATGTTAAATAGAGGAATTGTTGGAAATAAATGAAAATATAAAAGATGCTACATCTACTCATTCATCAATCAGAAAATGATACCCTGTAGTGTTAGCATTGAGTTACAGAAATCAGGAGTTGCAACAATGAAAATCACTAGAGTTGCAACAAGATGTTAATAGAGGAATTGTTGGAAATAAATGAAAATATAAAAGATGCTACAACTACTTTTATAAAATACAGAATATACAAATAGTATCGAGATAAGAAGTAGACCCTACTTCCTTAGACGAGGTAAGGGTCTATGAACATAGTAGGGCGCTTAAATGCTCAACACACCATTACTTGGACAAGAACAAAATGAAAGTTTGTATTAAACAAAAATGAGCAGATCAATACAATTATGTTCACAAAATTTCTTATGTTTTTTCTCTGTGTGTCCTTGGTTTAGAGAGGGTGGGGGTTTTATAAACAATGTTTTCTTCCTAAATTAACTAAGAGAATCGATGGACAACCACAAGAACCGGGTTGTCTCATCTCGTTACATTGTTTTCTCCAAAAGATGGAAAACATCGAGTGCATGCTGACTAAATAATCCATATGGAAATTTGTGGTTGAGTCATCCATTCCCTTCTAGTGCCAAATTTCCCTTGTTATGTTCATGTGTGGTTGTTGACTGACTGGTCGATCCTTGGATGATAATTGTGCAGTTGACTGATGATTTGTTATGGCATGCACGAAGTTACAACGCCCATGTCATAGTTGTAGAAATGGTCCTGTAGTGAGAGTTGCAGCAATGGTGAGGCAAGAGTTGCAGCACAATGTGAGTCACAGCATTGAGAGTAGCAGTAACAACAAGATTTGTAGCATCGAGAGTTGCATCACTGAGATTTGCAGCAATGAGAGTTGCAACAACGACCAGAGTTGTAGTACCTACACTTTAACATGGAGTTGAAACAAATTTGATCCAGGAGAATATTGGTGGCCACCCACCTCTTCCAACTAGCTCACATACAACTTTCATCTTGGCAGTTAAAGTTTTCATCTTGGCAGTTTTTTTTCTAGCTTTTCGTGTCCTAAAATTTCGGGGTCGTTTTGAGGCCGTAAACAACGTTTTTTGGGCACACCATAGTCACACTTTGGGCAGAGTTAGAGTGTGATAGCACAATGTGTATTCATCAGATAGACCTTTCCAAAGGGCTATCGTGTGCCTAAAATGAATATTGTATGCAAATGTTATGACCCCAAGAAGTTGTTGTACCAACTTACCCCATCGAGGCCCACATGAATTTTGGCGCTTCATCTCCCAGGGTTAAGTTTTTTTATGTCTAGGGTTTTTTGTTTACTTCTTGATGCTAAAAAGGCATGGAGGCCTCATTGTGATTTTATTAGACAAATGCATGTAGCCATTGCATCTCTTCTCAAAGATTAGCTACCACCATTAGAGCAAGATTGTTTTCATTTTTCATTTTACAATTTCATAAGATTTCTTTATTGAATAGAATTTAAGTTCCACTGTATCTTTGTTATTATTCTTTGTATATCTATGTTAATGTTATAAATATGTGTTTCATTTCATTTCGCTCATAAATTCAAATCAATGGTATCAGAGCGATCTACTCTTCATTTGTTTCTTTGTGCATGTCCCCAATGAGATTAGGGTATAAGAAGTTGGGACTCGAACCAATTGAGCCTTTACAAGATCGGCCTCGTCGAACCCAATGGTCGCCCATGGGAGAAGAAAAGAGAGATGATGGGGTAGGAGATTCCTTTAAATTGTTGCTCGAGGAATCCCTATCACGACAAAGAAACGAGATGATGGATAACTTTGAGCAAATGCTTCAATGACTGCCAACAGGGGGCGCATCTTCCTCAAGCGGAGGCGTCGCACCCTTCAATGTACATATCAATTTTTATATTCCTATATTTGAAGGTAAAATAGATGTGAATTCTCTAGAAAAATGGTTAAACCTTATAGAAGAGTATTTTTATTTCCACAACTTTTCCAATAGAGAAAATATTACAATTGCGCTCCTTAAGGTCGTCTCCCATGTCAAATATTGGTGGGAGACTCTCTGTGACCAAAAGGAAATAGTGGAATCTAAATTATTTGTAGTTGCACCCACTCGAGATTCCTCCAGGCACATTATTAAGGAAAAATACTACCTTGTTGTAAGTTATGACGACTTATATACAATATGGATCACACTGTGGCAGGAAAGGGACCAAACAGTGCTAGAGTTCACCAATGTCTTCCATACCTTGAGCACCAAGCTGGGTATCAAATACTCTGAGTGACATCTGGTGCTCAAGTACCATGATGGTTTGCATAGATACATCCAGACATAAATGGAGTTTTTGGACATCTCGTCCTTGGGTGAAGCCTATCAATATGTTGTCAAACTAGAGCAAAAGCTTAAACATAAGACAACAGTTTGGGTCCAAAAATCCCTCACAGCAGAAGCAGGGAAAAGGTGGCCCCAACCTGGATAATAAATGGTAGAGAAAGGATGGACATCCTTAGGACAACCAATCCAAACCGCAAACAAAGAAGGAAAATGGGAAGACAAAGAAAGACACTGGGAAATGGTGTGATTTCCATAAGAGCCCTTGGCATAACATTGTTGAATGCTACTCAAAGTAGTCATTGGTGGCTGAGGTGAAAAATTCTGAATCAGATGCAGGATCCGACTCTGAGTCCGAACTAGAAAAAGGGAGACAGATCATTGATGCAGAACCCAGTGCCACCATTGCTACCACCACCAAGGTCTAGCCTGACGAACCTAGTGAACCAAAGGAAGGTGAGTGCCTCTTTCATTCACAGATGTGTGTGAAGGGTACTTCATTGCACTTCATCATTGATGGTTTTATCCAAAAGAACCTCATCTCAGTGAAGTTAGTCAAGCAATTGGCTTCGTTGAAAACACCACACTCACAACCATACACCATCAGATGGCTCTGCCAAGGGAGCGATCTCTACGTCAGCCAACAGTGTCTCCTGGCCTACATCATCAAGCCCTTCAAAGATGAGGTATTGTGTGATGTTTACCCCCTTGAAGTTTGTGATGTTCTTTTGGGCCAACCCTATTTATGGAAATGTCATGTTGTATATGATTCTAGGTCGTGTAGTGTTATTATTACTTTAGACAGGAAATTATATAGGATACCCGAGCTAGTCCCATCTACCACCATTTCCTTGATCTCTTCCAAGCAATGCAGAAAGTTCATCTCTCAAATTGGGAAGTTTGTCTTCTTCGTGATTCACACTCAAAATGGGTGGAAGGTCGCAGCCACATCCATGGCCTCCACGACAGGTCTCTCCACATAGGATAAGAAAGAGGACAAGGTCGTGGAAGAATATAAAGACATCTTCTCCTCACCCACTGGGGTACCTATGCACTGTCAGGTCAAGCACTCAATCGATCTGACCCTCGGTGCACCGCTACCCAATGGGATAGTCTATCATCATTCTCTATCATAGAATGAGGAAATCAAGCACTAGATCCGGGAGCTACTCGAAAAGGGGCACATCCTCCCAATCTCATCACTTTGTGGAATCCCAATTGTTCTTGTGTAGAAGAAATATGGGACATGGCGACTCTTAATTGATTATCGAGCCCTAAATAAAATCACACTTAGGAACCAGTACCAAATTCCCGGAGTTGATGATCTCCTTGACCAACTCAAGGGGGTCAAATACTTCAGTAAGATTGATCTGAAGTCTATTGGACAACTGAGAGGGGGGGGTGAATCAATTTTTACTCTGCTTAAACAATTATTCCCATTTTAAACTCTTTACAGAACACACAATGATGATCACAATAATGCAGGGAGGTAAGCAATATAATATTCAACATCAATCACACACATGAAATACACAGAGACAGATATTTCCTAAGGAAACCCATAAAGGGAAAAACCTCTTCTTCTTGATATGATAAGTAATATTTATTTTCTGTACATTATCATTCTTGGGAGCTCCAACTCCTCTTGAGGATACAACCTTCGTTTTACAAGCTGCAACTTGTTGAGAGAACCAACTCTCTGGTTTCTCTAGCACCCACTAGAAGGAAGCACCAACTCCCTGGTTTCTCTAGCACCAACTTCCTGAGTTTTCCAGCACCAACTAGATGGAAGCACCAACTTCCAATTACACATGCAACAACATGTATAACAAAGAACAATAGTTCTCCCTTGCACCACCCTGCCACCCTGGTTTTTCTGGCTCCAACCAGATGGAAGATACAACTCCAGATTTCAAGCACCCACTTGAAACTCTGAGGACAATAGTCCTCCCTAGCACCTCCCTACCACCCTAAAATATAAATCTTTGCTTACTGAAATTTATTACAGTGATACAGTGTTCATCAATGGCTTACCAGTCTCCTCATTGTTCTGCTACACTACTCTGCTCTCCCTGCATCAGTGTCTTCCTGCTCACATCTCCTTGAGCTTTATTGTCTTCTTCTTTGTCTCTGCATGCACACCTCAACTTTCTCTTCCTCTCTCATATAAGCATATATGTTTTGTCTCTTACTTCTGCACTTTATGCTCTATCTATTATTTCCATTCAATGCGTTATGCCTCTTCTGTGCATTTCATCTCTTGCACACAACATGCTTCTACCCGCATGAATAACTCTCAACAGAAGCAACCATCTCTTCTCTGTTCTGCGCATATTTATCATGCCAATTCCTCTACCAGGGCATACACTCAACTCTTTATCCTCTCTAGAAATCATCATGAGTTTGTTCTTCATCAGTGTTCGTTATCCTGATATTCTTCAGCGTCTTTGGCAGTTACAGTCTTAGACGCATTTCCATCTGTCAATTGTCTAAATGATGAATCTTCACTTCATTGGTAGTTACCTCGAGACTCTTCATCTTCTCTGGCGATCACACTCAAGCTCGTCAAATTCTCTGGCAGATACAATCACTTTGTTTCTGACAGTTACCCAGAGAACCTCTGCTCATTCATCCATTTGGCGCCTTTTTCCCTTTCTGAGAAATATACACAGTGGGCGCTCACTTTTCTGGCTAAGCCCCTTCCTTTCATGTGACCACGAGTTGTGACCACAGGCCTGACCAAAAGGCACTTCGTGATCTCAAACATCGGATATTCAGCTGCGAGTTTCCTCGATTCTCCCAACTCACGATCTTCGATGTGCAGCCTAGCGACGTGCTAGCTCCTTACTTAACCTTCGCTGATGTGACCACTGGTTGTGACCAATCGCTAATCAAATGGGCGCTTCACAATATCGACGATCTCTGAAGTGGAGCCTACCAACATGCTATCTCCTCCCTTAACTTTTCACTGATGTGACCTTGGTTGTGACCAGGGGCCAAGCAAAAGAGTGCTTCGTGTTTTGCGAACTTGTGAACTTTGTCGTGTATGGTTAACAGTCCACTCTCTCCCTTTGATTGATGGTTGTGATCAAATCATGACCTTGCATGTCGGGTGTTTGAGCATGATCCAACCCTGACTCTTCCAACTCCCGATTCTCGATTCAGCGCTAGATCGACTGCCCACAGCCCTCTATGATCCAACGGTCCAAATCTTATCGGGACTTCGCGTTTCACGAAGTTGGAGGACTACTCACCTCCCTTCTCCTGACTTCTGATTTTCTGAAACCTGCTCCAGATCAACGACTCAGATCATATCGGGACTTCGCATTTTGAAAAGTTGGAGGAATACTCACCTCCCTTTTTCTGACTTCTGATTTTCTGAAACTGCTTTATCGGCTGCCACATGTCCTTCCCAGATGAACGGCTAGGATTGTTGCAGCTCCCAGCTCCTCAGGTATTTGCCTCATGCCTTCCCGATATTTGTGAGCATCAGATCAATGGCTCACAACTCCCCATGATCTAATGGTCTAGATCAACTCGTGAACTCGGACATCGTGAGTTCCTACAACTCTTACTTTTTACTTTTCAGTCAGCGCAATGTTGATATCTCGCCACATGTCCTCTGGATCTATGATTTGCACGTACTGGAAGTTCCAAATCAACTTAACACTTGTCATTTTCTGATTGCGCCATGTGTTCTTGCTGACGTAGTCTTGCTAACATGATCTTCTGATGTGGTCTTCTGACCAACAACACTGATCCAATGGTCCTCGTATTTCCTCCAAATCCGATGGTCCTTATTCATTTCAGATTTTCGGGCTTCAGGTTTTTCCAATCTCAAACTTTTTGGAGCGTAACCTCCTCGTATCTTTATATCTGAAATGAATCATGTTTGTTGATCAGAATATTAGATCAACGGCTCGATCTTTCTGCGATGTAGCTCTTCTGGCATAACATATCCTTCCACTTGGAATGATCCAACGGCTAATGCAAATTCGCATTTCGGGAATTTCAAATCTCAAGCTCTATAGAGTGTAACCTCCTCATGTATTTAGATCCAAAGTGAATGATGTTCGTCGATCATGAACTTAGATCGATGGCTCAATCTTTCTACGATGCGAATTTGTTGACTTATCATGTCCTTCCACTTCAAACTGATCTAACGGTTGTCATTTACTCTGGCTCTCAGGCTCTCCGGACTTCAGGTTTTTCAAGTCATAAACTGAAAAATCATCGAAATGATTTGCTTCGGAGTTGAGGATCATGTGCCACCTATTAGTATTGGCGATGGATGGTCCCTGCTTACTTCAGGACTTTAGGACTTTGACAAGTCCACTCTCCTACACTCGTCCAAAGGCTTAACCTTCGTGCATTTATTTCTGGATCCAACGACTGTTGATCCTCGGTGCTCAGATCCAAAGGATTAGATTTGTACTTCTCCTCTACGCTTCCTCTGGTCATTGAGCGTTGATCTAACATTCATTGGGTATTCGGGATCGGTGATCCAACGGACACTGTCGTTCTTCCTTCTGAGCTTTCTGATCTCTCTGAATTAGAATATTTTCTAAGTGTTCAAAGGTCTCGACCTTTTCTCCTCCTACGAGTCCTTCTCTTGGACCTCGGATGCACTTCTGGAAAGCACAAAGTGATATCTCTTCTGAGCTTTGATATCTGCATATTGTTCGCTCCTCCTACGGAGCTTACGCTTCTTTCTGATCTTTGATCTCTGCATACTCATGTTATTCCTCCTAAGCTTTGATTTTCATATTATTCGCTTCTTCTCCTGAACTTATGCTTTCCCTGTTTGCCATCATTGTTGATTTCCTCATTGCTTCTTTTCTTTCCTATAAACATACCATCATCATTGTTGTTCTTGCCATCAATGACAATCACACTATTCCTATCAACATGCCAACAATCTCCCCCTTTGGCATTGATGGAAACCCTCAAAAGTTGCGCTAGTCTATTTGGACCTCCAACCGTAGCATCCGGACCACTCCTTTTCTCCCCCTTTGACATCAATGTAAAAAAAAACATGATCCCCCTGAGTTGTTGCAGTACTTTTCGGAGGTATCAAATATTCAATCAATACATACTCCCCCTGACAGGATGGATTCTCTTATTCGAGTACTGTAAAGTATTTGTATCTAACTCAGAGTCTTCTCCTTTTGATTCTTGGACTTGTTCATATTTAGCTTCAGTTGTGTCCTATGTAGTAGACTCAATATTGCTCACCTCTCTTACTGGGACTCCTTCATCAACCTTTTTTTGTCATAATTGAATGACTCCCTGTGTCACTCTTCTATGATCTTCTATTGTAACAACTTCATTTTTCTTCTATGATGCCTACAATCCAAGGCTTTTATGACCATATTCATCACAAGGAAAAATAATAACTGTTACAAACACTCTCATACCTCCTTTGATTCATCCATGGAGGTGTCTCTCTTCTAAACTTACTTTGAGGTGTCTGAGTAGCTTCTGGGTGTCCTTCTTGATCTGATATTCTAAATATTGTAGTATTTATTTCATTCTTTGAACATGAATAACATGAGTCATACCTTCTTTCCCTTTTTACAAATGAAGGACTTGCATCAGGTTTCTTAGGAGTATTGATTTCTTCCTTGTTGTATCCAAGACCGGATTTGTCATTTGGTGATCTCTAACTATCCAAGATCTCATCCAGGATCATAGAATTGTTCAAGAACTTGATTTGGGTGTTTGACTTCTCAACCTTCTTTCTAATATTGAAAACTTATGCTTCCATCTTATGACATGATTCTTCCTCTACTTATTTTCTTGCATGGGAGGATTCAATATCAACATCATTATTTTTCCTTATGCCTTTAGCCACAACTTGTCCTGAGTTTACATTTTTTACCTTACAATCTTCCTCAAATGTCACATTTCATGTTTTTCTTTTACTCATGGACAAAATATTATCCTTGTCTCTAGTCATGTGCTTGGAACATCCAATGTCTATATTCCAAGAGTCCTTTTTTTTTTTAGTTGAAAGTACTAGACCACATTTTTCACTATCTTTCTTTTTCCATGTGCTGGCATTTCTAGCAAAGAGCTTTATCCTTGGATCTGATTTGTAATTATTCAGATGGCATTTTGCATCTTTTTGGCCGAATTTATGACAGTTATAGTATTCAACCTAATTGTTCAATAGGTCAAAGTGATTGTTGCTACGTTGTCTACTCATTTACGGTTTATTATTTCTTGACCTCCTCAGTTGCATGTCTCTAAACTTAATTTGACAATTTGGAATCTGTGGTTGTTTGTTACTTGGTTGTCTCATTCTTTGTTGTGGCAGATATTTGTTCCTTCGTGTCTTGATTTCTCATGTCTAAATCTTAAGGAACAATTTACAACTTTGTGGCCAAAGTTAGAACAGTAGAAACAATATCCATAGAAAAAAAAATTGTACCTGGAAAATGGTTGTTTTCTTTGAGCAGGTCGCTTTCTTCCATGTTGATGATTTCCTTGAGCAGAGGGTGTATTATATATTTGATATACAAATTCAGTTCTAGCACCTTTTCCTTTACTCCTCCTTGGTGGCTGATTATCTTCCTTTGTTTCTGCAGGTTTGTTGTTGTCATTGGTTGTAGATTTGACAAACTTGATGGATGCTTTATTGCTTGGTTGACCACTACTTGATCCCTCTTCATAACCCAAACCAGTTTTCAACTTTGGATTCCTTTGTTGATTCAGAATGGTGGCTTATCCTTCTAAGTCTTTGATTCTTGACAGATTCTGGTGTTACAAGGCTTGAAAATTCTCCAACTATTTCCTAGTTTTCACTACTTCTTCTTCCAGATCTTCACATCTTGCCTTCATTTTTGATAATTGTTGTTTCAGAATGTCTTCGATTTATTTGCCTCTACTAATTCCACTTTTAGTAAAAAAAAATCTTCACTTGGTTCTTTACCGTTCCTTTCAAACTTCATCAACAATTGTTTTTGTTTTCTCTTCTTAAGTCTGAGTATGTCAATCTCTTCTAAATCACTGATCAAATCTCCTTCCAATTCAACCACAACTTCTTCATTATTAGCATCACTTTATGTGCTTTCATTATCATAATCCTTTTTGGCCATAAACACAAATTCTTTAACCTTATCTTCACATGAAGAGTCACTATTTGTGTCTTCTCAATAGTCATCATTGTTTACACATAAGCTTTTATTTTTACCAAATCTCTTGGATTTGTACTTATCTTCACCTTCAGAGTTCTGGTCCTTCTTCTTGTGTGGACACTTAGATGCAAAGTGACCTATATTTCCACAGTTAAAACACTTGAAGGGAAACTTGCCTTGATACATGCCTGATCCTTTCTTTAGTCTTCTCACAAATTTTGCTTCAATTTCATCAGGCTTAGATTCCTCATTCTTATCTTCTTTAAAAGAAGCTTCTCTAGTGGTGGATTTATCTTTACCTATCATCATTTCCTATGCAGTCAAAATTTCTAGAAGTTGATAAAAAGCCAAATCTTTTAGATCATTAAGTTCTTCTATAGCAGAGACCTTTGGGTTAAATCTATCTGGCACAGATCTCAAAAAAATTTGAACTAAAGAGGCTTCCTCAATTTTTTCACCAAGTGCTTTCATTGCATTTACTAGTTCCTCAACTCTTAAGAAAAAATTATTAATTGTCTCATCCTCATTCATCTTTAGTTGTTCAAACTGTAATCTGTAGGTTTGAATCTTGGCATCCTTTACTTTCTCATTACCTTCATAATTGTTAATGAGTTTGTCCCACATTGCTTTGGCATATTCTAAGTGGATAAATTTTACAAATCCTACTTTTGTAATCCCACTCATAATAGCATTCATAGCCTTAGCATTCAAGTTGAATTCTATATTGTCATCCTTATTAGCTAGTACAACTGGATTTACATAACTAGTCTCTACCACATCCCAGACGTCTGCACCTAAAGCCATTATGTAGGTTTGTTGGCCCTTGGTTATGGAAGGAAGAAAAGAATGAGGAAGAAAAGGTAAAAATCGAGCTTCGTGGGAGACACAATGACTGTCACTGGGTCGAAGTGAGCAAAAGAAGAAAAAATATGGAGCGAAGTGAGGAAAAGCAAGTCGTTGGATGAGGAGATCAAGGATGACAGATCAGCAAGGAATATGGACCGAGGATGACTTAGGAAGTGGAAAAAGCCAGCATTAGATGCCTTGAAGCACCACGAGATGAAGAAGGAAAGATAGGCTGGCGAATCCCGGAAAGAATGGGTCGAGTTGACCTTGGGTTGTAGACACCTAGGGTTTTGGTAATTAGGATTTTGACACCTAGGTTTCTACCTAAGGCTGTCGGTGAGGGATTGTAATGTATAAATAAAGGTTGAGAGGACCTAGGTCGGGTCGGTATCGTGGTTGAGCCTTGTTATCGATTATTGTTCATTGGGAGAATATTGTATTATGGGTGAGAGAAGTGATGAGAGAGGGAGCCTTCTGGTATTGTAAGATCTTCAGCTGGGTGCGAAGATCAAGTCCTGCAGCTGGGTGCGCAGGAAGGGAGAGAGAAAGAGAGATGGAGAGAGAGGATATGTTGGCCAAGAGCGCAGATCAAAACTATAAGCTTTATCTTAATATATCATAAGCACAGTTCCATGGACGTAGCCTTAGAGAGAGGGTGAACAATGTACATATGTTTTTGTGCGTGTGATTGATGCTTTGAGCTCTGATGTTGTTATATTGTTATCTGCATTATTGTATTAGATTAGATGTATAGTTGTGAAGGATAGATCTAGCTAGTTGAATGATATATGCATGTTATGTTGATGTTGTAATAAGAACCACTTGATATTCCCCTGGTTGTAGACATCTCTGTTATGCAACCCCCTCATAGTTTCTTCGGGTGAGACTGCATCTGCTTCGGAGATGCTGTCGAAAGGGCCAGTAGTTAGGGCTTGTTGGTGCGCTCTTGGAGTTGAACCCTGGGTCTAACCCTGTGCCAAAAAATGGTTATGTTGTCGGGACAGGAATCTTTTTAAGGGAATGTCAAGGTGGTTCCCGTCGAAGACAAAGATTCAGAAGTAGATAGAGGATCAAGATAAGGACTTCACTAAAGCCCAGAACAAGAACCCTAAAATAAGCATTGAAGATTGGCTACAAAGATACATCTTCACCGACATTCACGAGATCTTCTTTGGAGGAATCCATCAGGAGCTACACGAGTGGTTGGCTAGGTTAGTTGACACATAGTTTGAAATCAGATCTAGACCTCCTGTCGTTTGGACACCAACATTGATCCAGAAGGTCAAGAGAGTCGACAACGCGGTATCCAGAGTAGTAGATCATTGGTTTGATAGTACCATCGGAGGGTATATCACCGAGTTTGTTGTTGATAGAACATAATCATATAGCCAAGTCGGGAGATACTTTTTCAAAGGACCCATAGGAAAAATTTTGCACTTCCTGAAGCTAAGAATCAAGATGCTCTTGCATGAAAACCACATCTTGAAGATATAGTAGATTGATTGGACCTGAAAAGGATAATGTTCAAGATGTCGGACAGCGACAGTGACACAGAAGCAAGACATACACGCAGTGGGAAAGTATTCTGAGGAGTTTACCTTGAGAACTTGTTTAAGCAAAAATACAGAGAAGAAGGTTTCTATAGTGGAGAAGAGGTAGATCTAACCAACGAAGAGCATCCAGAGCCCACCAGAACAGAAGAAGGGGAAGTTGAAGAACTGTGCCAAAGTGATCCAGAAACCTCAGGAACTACGCAAACTACTGGATTAAGTAACGTTAATCCTCTTGTTGTCACAGCAATACTTAGCAGTCAGAATAGTCAGAACCACCAGAGTCTTCAAAGTACTGTTACTAGTAGCTCAGCATCTACTCAGACAAGAACCCTAGTCATCTTTATGGAAGATGAAATGAGACTCCCTATCTTTAGAGGAGATGGATTTGAATATCCATATCAGCATTGGTTTATGTGTGAGGCCATATGGAATATTAAAAGTATCATCGATGAAGCCATAAAGAGAACCCAGTTCAACACTACGCTAAGGGATCGCGCACTGAACTGGTACATGAAACTTGTCCAAGGACTGGCATAGCCTAATCCCCTAAATGAGATCAAGAATGTGTTGATTGCAGAGTTTAAGAAACCTAAGTCGGAGTCACAATGTATTATGGAACTAAAAGAGATTAAAAAAAAGGTAGCATAACCTGTTTGGGAGTTTGACCAAAGATTCAAGACCCTGACAGGCCAATTAACTTTCCAGATCCCCGATTAACAGAACAAAGAATGATTCATCGTTGCGTTGTTACCAGACATAAGAATCCCTCTGATGTAGCAGAAGATTGAATCTCAAGCAAAAGCTTTGGATATTTCCATGAATCTTGAATCAACACCGATGGGAGAATCTAGCTCAGTCATTAGCCAGATCATGAGCCAGCTAACTAGTTTGTCTTTACAGGTCGAGGATATGAAGAAAGATAAGGGATAATACAAAAGGGAAGATATCTGGTGTGTAAGATGCAGATCTGAAGGCCATGATAAGGAACAATGTCCCTTATTTCATGAGTACTTGGCATCAGGGGCACCGAGCCCCTTAAAGCAAGTTAACCTACCCTGGTGTGATGTATGCAGAAATAGGCATCACTCAGGTGAGTGCTACTACATGCAGAAGTATGTCCAGACACCCACAAACTTGTATTGTACATTCTGTAAATTCGTGGGGCATGATGATCGAGATTGTAGAGCTTATGATATCATGCATGAAAGGTCGAGAGACATATACAATATTCAAGGTGAAGTACAACAAGAGGGAAACACTCCACAGTAAAACTCTCCGGGGAGGGAAATTTCAATCCTCGCGGTGGCTACAGAGGATGAGGACGAGGAGGAGGTATGGGTCAAGGCTGAGGACAAATAATCTGTTACAACTACGCGCAGCCGGGACATTTACCAAGGGATTGTCAAAATCCCTGCACAACCTGTAGTTACTATAACTCCTTCGAGCATGTCATAGAGGAATGCCCTATGCTACTAGCTAAACTTCAGGAAAGACGAGGACCCCAGCAGAACCCACAAGTACAACTGATATATGTTGAACCTCGCAGAGCATACCCTAGAGTCGTTGTTATCACTCGAGGAGGCGTTGCTACAGGAGAAGACAGAGCAGCCCAAGGAAAGACTGAAAACGACCACGGAGTCAGGAAAGCTACAGAAAATACCCCAACGTTTGATGCTAAGAAAGAAAGACAGATATTCGAGGAGGCAAGAAAAGAGTTCAAAGGAGATCAAGGATCTTCATCAAAGAGACAACCAGAAATCAAAGAATATGGCATGCCTCGGGTGTTTGATCCATCTGCATCGCCAACAAAAGGAAAAGAGGTAAGAAAACTCATGGAATTCTTGTACACTTGTGTTAAGTTGATTCAAGATAAAGGTGTTACACAAGAATTACAAGATTTAATCAAATAGTATGAACTAGGAAAAATAGACCCCTTACTGAATAGAGCAGTGCACCAAATTGGAAAAAGGAGAAGGACAAATAAAGAATTACACTTGAATTCTCAGATAGGAGAGTATGAGATAGACTATGTGGTCCTAGACTTAGGGTCAGAGGCCAATGTCATGATGAAGCATACTTGGGAATTGATGGGAAAACCCAAGCTGATATATTCCCCTATCAGGCTTCGCATGGCTAATCAGCAAGTTGTCAGTCCATTTGGGCGATTAGAGTATGTCCCAGTGGACATCGATGGAGTAAGAACCTTTGCAAATTTTGAGGTAATTGAAATTGTTGATGATAGTTGCCCTTACCCCGCATTGTTAGGAATTGGTTGGGCCTTCGAAAATTCCACTGTTGTTGATCTAAATAAAAGACACATGACATTTGAGAAAGCTAGCCTTAGGTTCGTTGCACCTTTAGATCCAGATGAGGGTCCACGATACACATAACCTATCAGAGAAGAGGACCACGCATTTGAACTGGAAAACATCTACAAATTAACAACCAGACAACAGGATTATATCAACCCTACAGCTGACGGGAATCTGAGCTGGCGAAGTGACAACATATGTTCATCCGACTCATAAGAAGTGTTGGAGAACTGGAAGAACCAGATGTACAAAGTATATACAAGAAGATGTGCTAGGCTAACCATAGAAGTCCGTTGGATTGGCACAATAGTGAGTAATCTACCCACATTTGATGGGTTGAACCCCTTAGGAAACTTCTTATCAGAATTTGAGACAAGTGTACCAACACAACAGAGGCTGTTGGAAATGGATGAGGCCATGAAAGCCACACCAGAAAGATGGTGGGGGACACATAAAAGTAATATTACAAACTGGACACAATGCCGAACTTTGATGACAGCGCGGTTTTCAGCACAAGTAGGAAGTTGCGAAGCACTGTACACAGGTCGAAGTTGCCCAAAGGACCATGTACGAAGCAACGAAGAGGCCTGGAGTGACATTCCTAGAGAACAATGGGTACACAGATTCATCAATACGCTAGATACCACCCTGATTAAATGGTACCTTCAAGCAGAGTTGCACCTTATCACTTCAGAATGGGAAGGTATGATCCAGAATTTTATAACCACCTTTTTGTTTAACAATGAATTTCCTTCTGTAGATCAAGCACTACAGATGGTGAGACAGAAAGTATTTAAGGAGGCATCTGGCCTCCCTTTAGAGAAAGAAGAGGATGAATGGACTGCGCCCCTCCAAAAACTACAGACCTGCTACAACATTAATGCCGACAAAGACGATGATCCAAGGAAGGTGAATATCGCAGAAACAGAAGCTCAGAGAGATGTGGAAGGACCAAGAGTTGAACTGCCATTCATTGGACAACCGATAAAGATAAAGAAAGTCAATATTGGGACAGAGGAGACACCAAATCTTGCCAATGTCATAGATTATTGGGACGCTGCTACCACTGACAAAATCACAGAATTATTGCACGAGTATCAGGACTTGTTTCCGACCAAGTTCACTGATATGAAGGGAATCAAAGGACCTATGGGAGAAATGAGAATACCTTTGAAACCAAATGCAAAGCCAGTCAAGAAAATACCCTACAGATTGAACCTGAAATATAAGGAAAAAGTGAAGATTGAGCTCGACAAAATGATGGAAGCAGGGATTATTGAACCTGTCGAAGAGTAGGAGTGGATTATCCCCATGGTAATGCAAGATAACAAGATAGGTGAGATCAGGATTTGCGTAGATCTCAGGAAGTTGAATGATGCTTGTCTACATGATCCTTTCCCTGCACCTTTCACAGACGAAGTGTTGGATAACATGTGTAACACCCTGTTTCCCCCAGTCTATAAAAATAACTATACTGGCCAAGTATTGTGGCAAACTCAGAAATGTGAATGTGTGATGTGAATGGACCTTGTGAAAAATGTCGATGAATGTAAAT
>SNQJ01S0012463.1:24845-58185 GCA_010110895.2 Picea sitchensis
ATATACAAGCTTAATAACTTTCCAACCCAATCAAGCTCAAGATAACTTTCTCCATGAGAGATCCTCTACTTTTATAAGCTGAAGAGGATAAGGTGAGGAAGTTAGGATGATCCCACTAAATCATAAAAGTGAGTAAGATCCAAGCCGATCAGAGGCCACCTCACCTTAGAAGCTTCTCCTTCTAAAAGCATCGAGAAGATGCTCATTTTTCCCACNAACCTGTGGATATGTTGCAACCTAGATTTAGATCAGGGGGCGATGATCAGGCATCGTCTCACCCTATATATAGTGTAGCCTATGACGACCTTCCTTCATAGGGTTTCTACAAAGGAAAATACAATTTCTTCTCTTTGGAAAATTTCTTCTCCCTTCTTTCCTCAGGAATTCAGGCCACTGATCCTTCTGAAGACAACATATAGGTTTAAATCATTAACAGTCATAGGGATGATGAAAATAATGTGTAATAGAGAGACCCCCAAATTATGAAGTTAGAACAGAGTGATAGCTGGAATACTTTGTTGAGTGTGTGTAGGGAACAAGGAACATGTCGGTCAGAAACCTGCCAACAAACAAGGAAATACAGTACAATAATGTGTCATCACTGAGGGAGGCATTCCCATACTCCGAATACAAATGAATCAAAGCATAAATGTTGACATGCAGATATCCATGTCAAGTATTACAGGTCATGGCCACCAAAAATACATTGTGGATCCATGCCATTATGACTCAAATATTAACATAGCCACCAAAATTACACTGTGGATCTATGTGTTAAAGACTCAAATTTTAACATAGACACAAGACATACATTGTGGATATATGCAACAATATAAACTGAATATACTCCAACGCAACCTAAATCTATCAGAAAATATTCAGGGTCTTCATATCCATCACTCTATAGTACGAATCTGACCATGCAAATACATGTGCTGAAGTCGAACATAGTAGAAACCACTTGATTACCGATCATTAATGAATACCATTAACAAGTGCGAGGGAAATCACCATTAATGTCAATGAATCCCAAGGTACTCTAGTAGAATCCAACGAATGTGAATTAATGAGTTGAAGTCGAACACTCAGCAGAATCTCCCAATCAGGGGTTAATAATGAAAAAACATTATCGAAAGCAAGGAAACCTGCCATTGAGGCATGCAAGTTCCAAGGTACCAATTAGTTTCTCAGTCTAATTCCTAGATACTGAGTTGAAATTGACAGGAAAAAACTTGTCACAGGAAGGCCTTAATGTATCCTCCATCAATGACATGAAACGTGTAACAAGATTTGAGGTAGATCAGAGTAACAAGTGATTCAGGACTGACTTAGGGATGATCGATGCAATACAAGGCTTAAGGACTACATAAAAGGTCGACGCAATAAAAGGATTTCTAGGTTGAAATCCTCTTTGAACATATTGATGACACGAAAACTGTCTTGGAAGAAATGACTCAACAAAAAGGATCACATACCAATTTGTAATCTTATAAGGGAGTATGATCAAGAGACAAGCCAATTTTCCAACCTAGACACAAAGCGAGTGAAAGGGTGTCATGTTCAAAAGTGAATCTTCCATAGAATACATGTTTAGATACATTTCTTTCCCAATTCCCCCCCCCGCACCATTTATGGCGAGTACCCCANACGGGTTGAAATCCTCTTTGAACATATTGATGACACGACAACTGTCTTGGAAACAGTGACTCGACAAGAAGGATCACATATGCTTTTTTAAACTTATAAGGGAGTATGATCAAGAGACAAGCGGATTTTCCAACCTAGACACAAAGTGAGTGAAAGGGTGTCATGTTCAAAAGTGACTCTTCCATAGAATACAGGTTTAGATACATTTCTTTCCCAATTTTTCCCCCACCATTTTTACACAAGATTGAGAAGGATAACATATGCTTGAATTGTAATATCATCCTTCACATGAGTCCCTCGGAGTATGTTTAATGAAACCTAGGAAGGAGTGGTTCGGTCCCATATGGGTCTTTCGATGTTTGTTTAATGAGTCCAAAGAGAGAAAACTCGAGGGTTTTTCATATTTAGAGAGTCTAAAAAACACTTAAAGAGGACTCCAAAAAGTCCTTTTTTGTAAAGTAGTATGATGAGATCGAAAAAGAGATAAACTGTCGCTCAATCGATGTTTTCTTCAAATAATTTAATGAGCGCAAAAATAATAAGATCATTCGGCAATCTTTTCATGTTTAGAGAGTCTAAAAAGAGCTTAAAGGGAACTCCAAGGGGGTCCTTTTCCGTATAACCTTTATGAGTCCGAAAAAGTGATAAAATTTTACTCGGTTACATTCTCAGGTATTTATGAGAACGAGAAAGAACAAATACTGAGATCGGCATTGTTTTCATTTTTACTTAAAACAAAATAAAACTATGCTTGGAACAGATTTTATTTTTACACAAGATTAAAACTAAACAAAATTATGCTTGGACCTTGTTTCATTTTTATACAAGCATTAACCAGAGGAAACTATGCTTGAGGTAGGTGGTTTCATTTTTACACAATATTGAACCATAGAAAACTATGCTTGTGACTTCCCAATGCACAACACAGGGATGGTTGGTACTTAGCCCCCAACTTAAGAAACTAGCAACTTTAACTTCAACATGAAGTCTAGAGGCTTAAAGCATTTCCCCCCAATCTTTGATTCATCCAATGACATAGGCAGAGGAAAGGAGGCTTCAAATACTATATGTAACGAAGTACTTGACTCAATAGAAGAAGGGGGAAAAAATCTGTTTCATTTTTTAACGAGCTTGACATAAGAAAATAACTATGCTCGAGAATCCAGGTTCAATCCCCAGACATCTGTTTCATTTTTTAACGCAGGAACCATGCTCGTAACCTCTATTTAATTTTTTAACGAGGTTGCCACAAAGACGCAAAAACTATCCTCGTAACCTCTGTTTCATTTTTTAACAAGGTTTCCACAGAGACGCAAAACTATCCTCACAACTGGTTTCATTTTTTAATGAGCTTGAAATTAGAAAACCATGCTTAAAGCTAGTTTCATTTTTTAACGAGATTGAAATAAGAAAATCATGCTCAAAGCTAGTTTCATTTTTTAATGAGCTTGAAATCATAAAACCGTGCTCAAAGCTGGTTTTGTTTTTTAATGAGTTTGAAATCAAAAAACCATGCTCAAAGATGGTTTCATTTTTTAATGAGCTTGAAATCAAAAAACCATGCTCAAAACTGTCTTTGATCATGGCTTCCAAGAGGACTATGCTCTAGAAGGAAACCATGTCAAGGGACAAAACTTGGTCATGGCTTCCAAGAGATCTTCACTCATTGGAATAAACACACTCTAGAAAGAACACATGTCGAGGGTCGTGATAGGGGTAAGGAAGCCAGTTTCCAATATCCTTACCGAAGAGATCACCATGTCAACTACCGGATCCAAGTCATCGTCATCGGTAGTGGAAGGCATGGGAGACAATGCCACATAATTGACCTATGGCGGGGGCGATATCATCTGCACATAATAACAATTTAGGGATGTCATTGAGTTGATGGTCAAATCAGGGCTAACGAACAAAAGTTGATCAATAGTCACAATTCTTCCATTGTGAGGGAAATATATCACACGAAAAATAGTGGACACAATAGATTTCATGGCATAAACATAATATTTCCCAAGGAGTAAATCGAAATCCAAGGGGTCTTGGACTACCATAACATCAATAAAGACAGTTTTCCCTCCCAAAGTTATGTGAAACTGAGGAAAGATCCCTAAAGCATGATTGTTTCTTCTGTTAAAATCTTACAGAGTCTGAGTAACCGACACAAGCTGAGGATAACCCAAAGCTTGTCAAGCAATAGAGGAAAAAATACTAATGGAAAAACCTTCATCTATCAACATCTGAGGAACATCCTGACCAAAAACGTGTACTGTAATCTTGAAAGGAATGTGAGAGGGAAGACAAAGTCCAGTTAGCACACCCCAATCAAAAAGGATGGCCTCATTACTTGGAGGGGATTCTATGGGAGAAGGATGAATTCCCCTTAGCGTAGTAGTGTCTGTATCAACAAGAAAAACATGAACAATATTAGGTTTACTCTCTAGTGGTAGAGTAGGATCGAATGATGATGAGATCAGATCGACCACATCAGTTGCATTGTCCAATGGGATAATGGGGTCGACAAGTGGAAATAAATCAAACTCTTGGGTTTCACTCTCTAACGAGAGAGTGGGATCGACCGAGGATGGGATCAGATAGACCACCTTTTCAATAGTATCAACTAAGGATGTGACCATATTGACTACATGATCAGCTGGATTGACCGATGAAGAGACCAGATTGATCATTCCATCAACTACAGGTGGGTTGAGAGTAAGCTTGCGATAAGAAACTGGAAGTTGAGGTTTTGAAATAGTCATGTCTTCTAGTAATTTCGAGGCTTCATCCATACGAGGAAAAAGGTGAGTTAGATGACTCCCTCTTCATAACATACACAAGAACTTGACTCTACTTTTCTTATTCCCAATGGTATCTTGACTAGTTGACGGGAGGTCATCGGCATGTTTTTCAGAGGTTGAAGACATGGGTTGGTGAGGGTGTGTAGACCATTCTTCTATAACCTTAGATAGACCAGGGAAATCCTTAAGAATATGGCTACCCTTCCAAAGGCTGCAAAGGTACTTGGGCTTATGACTTGTTTGGGTGATCTTGGCATCATCAACACTCCCATCATGGGTAACAGTAACTGGTTTTTTTCCAACATGTCTGGCAGTGGTTGGAAGCTTGGACCCTTATTTATTTTTATTCTTCCTATTCTTCCTTTTCTTCTTCTCCTTATCCACCGAGTTACTAGCTTCAGATCTTTAACTCGATGAAGAAGATGAAACGAAACAAGACCTTGAAAGTGAAGAGGGTGAATAAGATCTTACTGGTGAAGAAGGCGAAGGATCAACATGAGGTTAATGTTCTTGGGGGGGAATTCTTACAACCGAAGCACTAGCTACATTCAATATTACCTGAGTAGAAAACAACCATACCGATAATCCAATTGTGAGACCTGGAAGACTCAAAGTAGCAATGTGAGGAGGACCAATGTTTCTGTAAGAAGGAAAAACAAAAGTTTCCTCTAGAAAAGGGGTTCCTTCATTGGTCATTCTAGGAATAGGCGCCATTAAATAAAAATACAACCTAGAGTCTTGTAAGGGAAAACAAACAACACACGCTAAAATTCTAGTAAGCAAATAAGCAAACAAAAGCTTCTTACAATGAATGCACTAGTTGGTGATGAAATCCAACATCACGGGAACAATGTATGAATGGGCTAAGATAGATAGGGTGGAAAAGTTACGTTGACGACCTTCTTAACGGACTTACACCCTAGTGCAAGCTCCCACACATAATCATGGGTATACCCTCCAAGGAGCCCGAGTGATTTTGGCCAATGTCGATTCCAGGTATTGTGAACACTTGCCCCTCCACAGTCACCTCATGTAAAGACCCTAAAGATATAGGCCGTTAAGGTTACAAATTACGACAATGATGCCTTGGGAAATAGTCGATAGTCCGATCCATGTGCAAAGGAAGGGTATCTAGCTTGAAATCAACTCGAGGAGATCCCACACATAATCATGGGTATACTCTCAAGTGACCCCCAATAATACGCCCAATCTCCACACTAAGACCAATAAAGTAGGGTGAGTAACTCTTCCAGTCCTAATGTGACCTCGTGATTGACCCTTGTGTTAGAAGGGCTTCCCATGACAAAATGTATCAAGTGGATTTGAACTCTCCCTATCACAAGATACTATGTTTGTTTTTAGCTTTGGAAAGTTATCTTTCACACCTATTCCAACGCCCTACAACTAATATAATGTAGGTTTGCTACCAAAAAATATAAAAATGTCTAATCAATTTTTATAAGCGCTTTATTTTAAGGTTGTTGTTACTCAAGAGGAAAAATGGTATGGACTAAATGATGTTTTGACCGACTCTAAACAATGCAAAGAAATGAGATTGCAAATATTTCACTTCGATGAAAGCTATATTATGAGAAGGAGAAAACATTTATCATTCACAGATGCACAATGCCCCAAAATTTTAATAAACTCATCAATATCAATATCTTCAAGAAATGAGAAAAAAAGACTGTACACCAATACAGGATTCTTGCCCCCCCTTGACCATGAGGGGGAATGGTTTTTAAGAATTCAAGACTAAAAACGCCAAAAATCATGCAATTTCGCTACTTCAAATGCAAATATGCTCCCCAATCTAATATAAAGCAAGATTTTTTTTTTTTGTTTGTTTGTTTCAAAGATAGTTAAAAGAAATAGAAACTCTCTATAAAACAAAGCAACCCAAACAAATTTTCTCTTTTAACACGAACTATTCAATAAAATAAAAAGAAGTTCTTTCACCAAACAATTCTAAAGAAAAAACAATGCTTTGTAACTGAAAGACACTCAAAGCAAGAGATCAAATATTTCAAAAGAAAACAAGCTAAAACAAAGAAAAGATGGCTAAAATAAGATTCAAATCTGTCAAATAGACTGTAGTCAGACCCAACAAATCACCCCAAACACTTATCACAGATCTGGGCAGGGAAAACCATCAAATACTAAAAATTTTCACAATTGTCGCAGGCTGTCAGACTAACACAACGTGACGATCGTTGATCATTGCAGGCTAGAGAACAAATGCAATGCAACGACGTTGCACTGTTTCAAAAGGCAGGGTGTGTTGATCCTACATCATCACATTGCCCCTCAAAGCAGGGTGCAACGATCAAATGAATAATGGAAAAACAGAACCCAAGCAATCAAATCAAGAAAGAAAGAAAAACTAGGAAAACAATATGTTCCCCAATATGGTCGCCAATTTTGTTATCAGGCTAATTGTTAAGCGCAAACACAAATCATTCCCCCTAGATCCACCTAGATCTAGAACAAAACAAGACAGTACACTACTCTTTCCTTAGATTTCAATTATCAAATGAGAAATGGATCTAGGACATACCTTTTAAATATTGAATATCTGAATTCGTCAATGCAATCCAAGCTCCGTCGTAAGGCTTAAGGAGAAATATTTGCAAAGGAACACAAGCCAATGAAGATGAGAATAACAAAGCCTACTTGATATGAAACTATGTACGTGATCAAGGAATCATACATTCATATAGGAAAGAAGATTATATCTGTATTAAATAATGTGGAAGAAAGATACAACCAGATGCCTTGATGTTGTCAGGTTCCTTCCAACAGTTCCTTGCTTCCTACACACTTCTACTTCATTGATTCTGAGATCAACAATCTATATTGACAAAGCAAATCTCAAAACCACTATAACCAAGATAACAATCTCAAGACAAATTTCCCAATCTACAAGCTCAAGAGATTTCCAACCCAATCAAGCTCAAGCTAACTTTCTCCATGAGAGATCCTCTCCTTTTATAAGTTGAAGATGATAAGGTGAGGAGGTTAGGATGATCCCAATAAATCAGAAAAGTGAGTAAGATCCAAACCGATTGGAGGCCACCTCATCATAGAAACTTCTCCTTCTAGAAGCATCGAGAAGATGTTCATTTTTCCCACGTATGAAAATCGTCACACCCTAAGTATAGTGAAAGCCGCAGAGACATCCTTGACTATATTTAGAGAAGGGGGATACGATCAAGCATCCTTGCACCCTATATATAGTGCAGCCTATGACGACCTTCTTTAATAGGGTTTTTACAAAGGAAAATACAATTTCTTCTCTCAAGAAAAGTTCATCTCCCTTATTTCCTCAGGAATTCAGGCCACTGATCCTTCTAAAGACAAAAGATAGGTTTAAATCATTATTGATCATAGGGATGACTAAAATAATGTGTAACACTCGTATACAATGTTTGAAGGGATTGTTGTGTTGGAATCATGGGGTTTAAGGATTGATAGGGAAAATCTCCTTGTTGGGGAATGCCCGCTGGGTTGGGTTGGGTTGACCCCACAAGGGGTTAGAAATTGCTGGAAATGGTTGTCCAAGATATAGACCAATGGTAGTAGGGATAGAAGGAATTTTAGGAGTGGCTTTCCCCTAGGCTTGTTGTTTTTTCAACCACATAGGTTTCCCCTAGTGAAAAATTTCCCTCCAGCTGAAGGTTTCCCCCCAACTAAAGTTTGGCCTCCCATTGAAGATTGACCTCCAATGTAGGGTTTACTCATATGTGATAGTTGATATGGAGGTTGAGTAGCTTGTGTAACTCTGGTTGTGTAAATGACTTGAATTTTCACCACCTGACTGATGGAACGACTAAGTACAACACTGGCATGTCCATGTGTGGAAATAGTGAAGAAGGAATATCACCTAACCCATGTGAAAAGGGAGATGTATGTGTAAGTGGATGATTCAGGGTTACTGGGGTCACCGATGTTGCTTGTAAAGAAGAAGCACCAACAATATGAACTACAGGATTTGTGGAAAAATACAAATTCCCAAGTCCTTCAGAACAACCAAAATATGGTGGGTTCATGCCAAAAGATTGTGTAGAGGTTGAAACAGGTGGTAAATTTTAAAAAGAAAAGGCATCAAAATATCTCGTGGATGGTATATCAGTGACTGGTAGGCCAAGTGGATCAGTAAAAAGAGGATTCATGTAAGATGCAAGTCTCTCTACGAAGGTTGTGACCGGTTCTTCTATGTGTTGGCCACTTATAGGAGATATTGTCGGTCTCATAAGTTTGATATTTGATCATTACTTCATAATAAAAACTTTGTTGAGGTTCCTGAATATCAGGATCCATACCTTGTATACTGTGAAATATTTTATCCTAAGGCTGACTACGAAAGTCAAAGAAACACACTCCTATGAAAACTAAAATAAATCAACCAAGCAACAATATTCTTAAGGATCTTCCTAAGACGAGATGTTAAGCCACCAATGAAGAAATGAGAAGCAGTTACCCCGACCTCCATGTAACAACCCTTATCGATGAAAGTAACCATCACTTTCATGGGATCACCCTCCAAGGGTATTGAGAGTGTGATACGATGTCTTCCCCAAGTACCATGGGAATCCCCCCAAAGTTACCTCTGTAGATACCTAGGAAAGGACACTAAGGTTACCAACTCACAATCACCCTCCAGGCGGGTACAGTTGACAGTCAGGACCGAACGTATGGAAAATATATCAAAGTCTAAAATTTGTTTAGAGGAATGAGGACAAGTGGACCAATATACTTCAGAGGGCCATGAATCGATTCATAGTTCACGAAGTACTGAGACCAAATGAGTCACTGACACTTCAGGAAGAAACCCCAATATACAATCTGTCTGCTATGATTGGTCAATATTTGGAGGGGTAATCTTCGTTGCTCTTCCGCACACAACCTCGTGTTCATCCCCTGTGTGAGAGGGGGTTCCTAGCTATGCTTATATGAAAGTTGGATTTATTCAATCTTTGGTGCTCTACAATATGTTTAGTAGTCTTGGACAATTTACTCACTATTCGTAGTCTAAAGACCCTAATCTTGTGCTATTGTTGGTGTGCTAAAACTAAAAAATATTCTAGTTGATTTTAAAGGATTTTTACTCAATAAGTTCATAGAGATGAAACTGATTATGTGAGAGAGAGACTCAACTCCAATAGAATGCAAAGGAATGAGATGCAACTCGTTCTTTTCGATGAATTCTATGTATGGGAACGAGAATATATCTATTCTTCTTAACACAATCAAGTACTCAAAACTATGCAAATTTCAATTTCTAGGATTAAGATGATGCCAAACTACCAAGAAACTTTTTCTGAAAACCAAAATGCAAATCCAAAACTAGCTCTTTTTCAAACATGTACCAAAACAAGTTTCCTAAAGAATGAAAATTTGTATTTGTTTGATTATGTATGCAATGAGATATGCAAACGTTTTCCCTTCTTAAGTTTCAAGAGAAATGAAAGAGATCAATGTTTAACACAAAGAAATGCGAGGAACAAATAAATCAAACAAGGGGCACTCAAAATGAAAAGAACTAAAAGAAACAAACTGTGAGATAACTTGTTCAATCAAGGAATCAAACATGTAAAAGAGAAAGAAGACAACAACTCATGAAAATCCTCAAAGCACAAGTAGCAAGAAACAATATTCAAGTCTAGGTTGCGGTAAACAAGATATTCCTAATCGTCAGAAAGTGATATTTTTCATCAAAGATAGAAAGGGATCTTGATACAAAACAACCTTTGAAAACCCTAGTTGATGAAAACTCCTAATAGTCAAGCAATCTGCAAACTTTGCGAGACACAGATCAGAGAACTCAAAGGTAGGATGAACCAATGGATATTGTTAACCGAGGTGAACCACAACTAGGAGATATTTTCAAACTCAGAGAAGGAAATGAAATGAGTGATGTTTGCCAATTTCTCAATCCAAACAAAGTCAAAGACAAATCATGAGACTCTGGGCTAAAATACTTTAAAAATGAGACTAAGAAAAGCAGGGATGAAACCCACAAAAGCACCTAAAAGAGGAGACTGGCACCCTTGTTACCAAAGGAACATAGTGTTATAGCACCCCTAGGAGGGTTAGGAGGAGCACCGGTCCGACCAGTGGTGCTCTGGTGTGAACTACAGAGGAGTGTTGATTTTGAAAAAGATAAAAAATGACTTCCATAAGATAAAACACAACAAAGACTCAGTCAATGGATCTATAAATGCCTCAATAAAGAAAAGGGAAGAGGAAATAGATCATGATGAAGCATCAAACAAGCAATATATAATAACAAGAAAGGATTCAAGATAAAAAAAAGGAAAGACTAGTGAAAGTCCTTCCAAAGTGGAGTTGCCCTTTTTCTATTATGAGAAATCTTACCCTCCAGACAAGATAAGCTCCCCTTTTGACCAATACTTCTTCTTTGGTCCAAATACATAACAAAACAAGTGGTTTCTACATTCCCTTTAACTCTAAATCAACCAATCAAGCAAGAGAGAAGAAGAATCTGGCATACCTTATTGCAATGTCTGTCGTCGTTGCTCCAATCCTTAGGCTTGATCTCCAAGCTCCTCAACGAAAATGAATTCCTGCAAATACTAGGAAAGGAACTCTTCCTCCTACTCTATATGATTAGACAAATAATATCTATCTATGAAGGCTGAAATGACAATATAAAAGCAAATGTAGAACAAATGAACTTGAAGGGAATAGGCCATGTTTATATTAATTGAGAATCCAAGTTACAAGCACTTACAAACCATGTCTGATGCCACAATACCTTCTTCAAGCTCTCCTTGTCTATACCTTTCATGAAAACCTTGAAATCAAAATGTTGATGCTTCTCCCAAGATCAAAGGTTTGACATATGAATTCTTCTCCCGTTCACCTTAGAAATACCTTAAATATATAGGCTTGAGAGGCTTAACCACCATGAGATAATGAGGGAAATGGTTCAAGATATGTCTCCTTAAGTTGGTATTTGATCCTAATATAGATCCATAGTAGAGGATTTGACCAAAACGACCTCATCCCTTCAGAGTTGGCCCTTAGGAAAAGGTGGAAGATCCCATATTTTCTTCTAACCACTGTAGCGCTCCCCTTGAGTGAGATATAGAGCGCCATTGGCACCCTTGAGAAAAGGAAGAGGAGCGTTGGCGCCCCCAAAGCATGGCTAGGGGAGAGCCACCCTTCTAAAATTACCAAATATGGTGAAATTTTCCAAGAAAAAGGTATGGTTCCAGGCCCCAAATGGTTGGTTTCTTCTTTTGAACAAACTTCACGATTGTATAAATGTATTTCATGGTGTCAACAGGTTGCCACACTTAGAAAAGTGAACGTGACACTCAATAAGGTGAATACAATACTTGAGACAGTGCATGTGACACTTAACAAGGTGCATACGTCACTTTGTGACACTTGCAACACTTACAGTGCAACACTCAAGTGTGACATTTTGGTGTGTAACATGAGGTTGTATTTTGTATTGTAAAATCTGGAAAAGAAAAATATCTCTTCCCTTAGAAAGAGTTCATCAAACATAAAAGTTGCATCTCTTCCATGTATATTTTTCTTATTTTGGATTGTAAAAGAGTCAAAACATCATTGAAGTTTCATTCATTTCCTTGAGTAATCAGTATCTTAAGAAGAAAAGAACGCTTAATCTAAAATATATCAGACTTTTTTTCTTCATAGCAAACAAACACTAGATAGGATTTAGGGACTTGGTGTAGGATTGGAGACTAAACTCTCCAAGACCACCTAAACCAAACCTATAAGTCACAAGTGAGAGAATAGATCCATTTTCACAATGTGTGTGTCAGGAATCTACTCTAACACATGAGTTAAGCATGAGGTCACATCGGAGCAAGTAGGGTGATATCCACTCTCTTCTTGTATTGGTGTTTTCTAGACTACTTGGATTACTACATATATGGGGATTTCATAAGTGGCATGCCTCCCTAAGAGGCAACTCTTCTCAAAGCTTCATACTTTGTTTCATTACTCATATATGTGGTTCAACATGTGACTATTCTCTTAGTCACCAATTCTAAGGTGGTAACCATAATGGGTGTTCCTAGGTAGCTACAAAGGTGATTGTAGGTGGGAAGTGCTTGTGGTACTTAATATTTGTTTCAATTCCCCTGGAGGGTGTTGGCCTTAATAAAGTGTACTTGCATTAGTAAGGAATGTTATGTGTGGGTTATAGTAACTATTCCTCACACCTTCACTAGCTAAGATTTGGGGACTTGAAAACTTGTTGGTGCAGGCCAATTTTGGGAGAAAATAAAGGAAGTTTTGGAGAAATCAAGGAATGAATAGGAAAATACAAGGCAATGCCGAAAAATGGGGAGCACGCCGAAAACAGAGGAAAAGCAACGTCGAGGAAAAGCAGTTACAAAGTGGACAAACTGTAGCAGAGCAGTTAGAAAATGGATAAGCACCAACTTGGAGAACGATTGGATCATGGACCAGCCAAGATTGAGTCAGTTGGAAAGTGGAAAAACCTAATCCACTTAGGGTTAGGGTTTTTGTAAGGGCTTTGTCCCATTTTTGGTATATGTATTAGGACTATAGAAGCATTGGAAGATCTCAGTTTTTGTTCCGAGTTCTAGATTTTGTTATTCTATGCATGTTCAAAGAGTGGTTCTAAGTTTTGTGAAGACTATCACGATCTGTGAAGATATAGTATAATGGAGGAAGAAATGTACAGTCTGCGGCACTAGATTTTACAGGAAGATTGATAAAGAGATGAAGTGACTCATTTTTGTGGATGTAGCCTAGGAGGGGGTGAACCAATGTATATCTGGATTATGTGTGAATGTTTGCAGTACTTGTGGTTATATTTGATTTAATGAGTTTTATTATGAACATGTTAAAATGATAAAGGAAGTAATACTATGCACTAAGGATAAAATGATGAAATATGTAGAGCAACACTAAATGGATGAATGTCATAGTTAGTATTTAGATCTGAATCTTATGTTGTAGTAAATGAATATATCTCATGGGGTATATGATGTTATAAGGGTTAATGAATTTATGTTGGAATAGTTGTGTCATTTGTGAGAACTAAGATCCATCTAGGGTTAACATAATAAATGGGTATTCTAGGGCTAGCAGTTGAGTATATCTAATACCTTTGAGAGAGAAGAACATCCCATCCCACGGTTGCAAACATCAAAGTCCTGCAGAAACCCATTGAAGTCATCTCGGGTGAGACTGCACAATCCACTATGTGCGTTGTGTTTCCTTCTGGCATCCAGAAGGGTCGATGGTCCAAGGGTTGTTGTTAATCCTGTAGTTAGAACCTAGGTCAGCCCATAGAGCTAACAAATTGTTCCGTTGCATGTTGGAACTTGTAACGACCCTAAATTGATAAATGATTAAGATTATTAAGTAAGAGTTAATTAAAGAATAATTGAGGATTAACTAAGTAATAATAATCTGACTGAAGATCACATTTAATGACCTGTGACATAAATTTAAGAGATCAAAAATCAGACATAAATTCTACAGATCAAAAAGAAAAAATATATAATAAGAGTCATGATGCCCGTGGTGCATGATGCAGAAAGTGATAGCCCGTAAATCCCCGACAATAAAATACGTGGGACGCAGACGCCAGGATGTGGGAGGCTGTGGAGCACCGCGCTAATCGGAAGGGGAGGAATAAGGGACTGAAGAGGGGATGGTCGCATCTATCTCGGGCGGGATGGATGCTATGTGACTGCATTTCGTCGGAAAATGCTGTATTGGCCGAGCCATTGCATTGTGCGAGCAGAATTTCATGCAATCGGCATTTGTTGTGCATCGGGTGGTAATAATGCGGAGCCCCGCTGTATCTTTGTGGATCGCTATTTACCGGGAGCAAGGGAATAGAGTGTCTGTGACTCCGTCTTTGATCGGGAGGCACCGAAGCTGTCGGAGGTTTTGGGACGGAGGGCCGTGGATATCCTCGGTAGATATCCTAGAGCTAGGTAGTTTTCCTAGTTGGCAAGGGAGGATGAAGTTTTGGGCGCTATTTTCCCCGCTTGTATGGGTTGGATCCGTGGTAAAGGTGGGAGCGAAAAGGCAAAGAAGAAGCAAAGAGGCAAAAAAATTCTAAAGCATCAGATCTAGGTACTTGTTAAGTTGCTGCATTTATTTCATATTGTACATTATTTAAGATTTATTGATAAATTTAGTTACTAAAGTTGCTGTTATAAAAATCAATATTGTTATGAAGTTTTTTTCATTTTACTTTCTTAAAATGTTTAGAAACTTAATGACCCTTAGTAAAATACGAGCATTACATATGGTAAATGAGCGCCTTAGTTCGAAATCTGGGCCTACGAGCCAAAACCCGATTGTTAACTCCAACCACGCTTAACTTGTAGGAGATACGCATTCAGTTTGACTAAATGGAAATGATACATGATACAGTATGGTATCCAAACTATTGAGCACCTTAAAAAGAGAAGTCATAACGAATTTTATTTGGGTAATGATATAATGGAGTTTCGTAGAATAGATAATTCCTAAACCTGATGAAAATGTCAGGAAGCTTCTCCGGAAGGTTTGAAACCGTGAGATTCAATAATTACCGGAACTATACTAAATAAAATGCAAAATACATTTATTGGACCTTGAAAAGGCCTACTCTTTTTACTCCCCAACCTTTACCTAAATGGGGAACCGTCATGTGCGGGCCTAACAAGGAAATCCTAGCGTGATTTGTAATGCGATGTGAATAGTGTGAACTATTTGCCTGTATTAAGCCTCGATGATCGTAATAATGTGAAAATTTCAAGAACCATAGACCCTTATAAAATTTCAAACATGCCAAAGAGAGAACTTTTACATTACGTAATGTTTCATGCAAACTAATCATTATCTCAAAGAAGAGTTGTCAGTTACACGGGAGAACGGATCTGACGGCTGGCCAAATCTCTGACGTAAATCCTCACGGGCCGTTAGATCTGTACAATTTGAGCTGGGCTTAATCTCTAGCGTAATGAGGAGTCATTGGGGTTTTGTGAAGTAGAAAATCGAGACCTTGTGGTTCTCGAAATCCCGGAAAGGATCTCAGCCGTTGATCAGCAGAACACGTGTCGGCCGGGCTTTGGGAGGCTTCGAGATTTCACCCATCGGAGATTTGGGGAGTATAGAACCGCTGCATATTGAAATCGCGATACAAGATTTCCCGACACGATCTGAACCACCCATTGTAGGGATGCGGTCGAGATCCCAGGAGTCATGGATAGGGAAATCGGTTTTCAAGATAAGGAAATCCATTGCCATTGAATCGGGACGGCTATATCCCTACGATGACGTAAGCGCTATGGGGACCACTAGAGTCGAAAGGAAGGATAGGTGTCCGGCTATCCGGGAAGAGTCTGAAACCCGTGAGGGAAAAAATCCCGCTGGCATTAATCGTGACCGGCCCATCCGCGAGGACAAGTGGCAAAGGATCTACTGGCCGGAGTTTTTTCTTTGAAGTTTTCGAGGGTAAGGAAATTACGCAACAAGAAATTGAACTACATTTCTATGAGATCCGAGCCATTCATTACGCAGGACGGCAGGGTTAAGGGATCCCGAGGATCGGGTTCGACATTTCTCGCTCTCGTGATACAAAGGAATCATCGACCTGAGAAGTCACAACTCAAACGCCACGGTCCTACAACCATGACGCTTTCAGTGGAGGACATGTGTCATCCGTATCGGGTTTCGTGACTTGGAAGGGTTTGTGAACAAGTGCATGAACCTCCATACGCGACATTTCTTGATCGCGAGAACGGCAGCTCGATTGAGAGGGACACGTGGTCCCAAGATCCTAAGGAGCCGGATTTGGCATTTTAATTTTGCATACAAAGGAATTGTTGCATTAGAAGTCACGATTTAGAGATACCCGATAGAATGACACGAGGCGTTGGTGACGCGGAGAGAGAGAGAGCTCACACATGCATCGTGGATCGACATTTCGGGATCTGGGATCTAGAAAATCACATCCGGAGAATTCGCGAACCCCGAAAGCCCGACGGAATTAACTTAACACTTAAACCTTGCTTCACTAATGATTGTTTAATTAAGACTAATTATAATAATGAACGAGATCGGGGATTTGGGATTCAATATGCACCGAATCTTTGTTGTGGGAACCCCGAATCCCGATAGGAGTTGGGACTATGGTCACATAGGTGCAGGTCACATGGACATCGGTGTAGCCGGAAAGGCTAACACGCAAGGAAGAGGCTCATAGGGCATCGGGATATCAGGAATTTCGAGGGCATGTGATTCATGCAAATCGATAGCGTGATATTTGAAATCCCGATAAGGAATAAAGCCGCGGTCACAAGGCAAGGTCATGTGGATCACGAGCATAGCTTAGGGGCTAAAGTGCTAGGAGCATATCGGAGATCGAGAATCCGTGAGGGTAGGAGACTCTTGGCATCGGGCATAAGGAAACCCTGGAATCCAAAATTTGAGTGGGAATTTTGCAGTTAGGAGCTAAGGGTCGTGAGCAATACATAAGATAAAGTATATGCACCTAACTACATGCATACACAGAGACAAATAAAATTATAAAGTTAAAATGGATTAAATTAATGTAAATAATAATTCTTTTAATTCAACCATGTTATTAAAGTGTAAGGTTAGCCTACCTTAAAGTTCGATGTTGACCAAGCTTATATGCTTAATCCCAAACCCAAACCGAGCAAATTCCCCTTATGGAGTAATGTCCGCCATTGCATAAGTAAAGAAAAACTTACCAAACCCCGCTTCTAAGTTTGAGTAGTGCTAATTTGAAGTCCGAACTCACCCCTCGACAGTCTTGGGTGATGCGTGCTAAGTCATACTAGATGGCTAGGAATCGAAAAGGTCGAGGCCGGTGAGTGACATCACGGGCACCACCCACGCCACCAAGCATTCAATTCATCACCAACAATTCACCATCACTTCAAACTAGCTCTTCATACTCACGCCGCTAGAAGCCATCAACGACATTAAAGGGATGCCAACCAGGACTCCGGCGGAACTCCCACCATCCGAATGGGTAATCCGGCATCATGATCTGTGGTGAGGACTTCCACTGAAGACGCCACTCGAGATTGCAGAAAATAAAACTCCTGAGTTTCGGGCCTGGCTCCAAACGCTACAAGCATGAGAATCGGAAGGCATGACAAGGTGTTTTGGCCTTTGAAGGGACTATGCGCCCAATTCAAAGGCAAAGATTGCAATTTTCCGGTTAAGAGATAGCGCCTTGAACCGGTAATGCCTTAGAAAGACAACTACACCTTTACCCCAGACACCTGTGATCTGGGAACTCTTCGAGAGGTCTCAAGGAAGTATCTACCAAGATACTCACGGTGAACAACAAGTAGGGCATTTCTACGCCTTAGCCAAGGAAACAAGACTGCGGGAAGAATATGATCAAGTTTATGGAATTGTTAACACGCTTCATACATTTGGACACCCACCAATCCACAGGCAGAGTGTTTCGTTTATGGATTGAACCCAAGATAAGAGCTATGGTGCTAATGTGGAAACCGTCTTCAGTAAAAGAAGCAGTGGAAAATGCACGTTACGCAGAAGAACACATGAACCTAACAGGGGTACAATACAAGATCAACATTTCCACATCACCCAGGATTCATAGGAAATACCCCTTGGTGGAAATTTACTAGGAGGGGGGCTCTAAGGCCACCACCCATGGTAAATTAAATGTGCCAAGGATAGTAGTCGCTAGGGATTTCACGGCGTACTAGTAAGGCAAGATCTCGTCCATCGCTAACTAAGTGCATTGTGTCCACCATCTCGGGAACAACTAGTAGGGGTAGAGGTTCCAGGGGAAGGAACTCATTTCAAGGACATTAATGAAATGCACCGATTCCACCTCGGTGTCACCCGTTGGGGTGCTGGGACCCATTACCTGACTCGTATTTCAAATCATAATTCGTGTAATAATGAAGGAAAGGCATCCCATGGGGAAAGCAGGAAGTGTTCCACCATATTTACGAAGCGGTTGATAACCCATGACCGAACATCAATCCACTATAGTGGAGCCGCCGCACGCCAAATTATGTTAATGTTAAGATTTTGTTTTGATTCCTCGTGCAAATGTGATAGCTCTTACTTCACCATCCGTGATTAGAGGACCTGGGTCAGATACCTATGAGCACTATGATTTTAAGCAAGTC
Source organism: Picea sitchensis (assembly GCA_010110895.2). NCBI lineage: Eukaryota > Viridiplantae > Streptophyta > Pinopsida > Pinales > Pinaceae > Picea > Picea sitchensis. Next base: position 43,465 of record SNQJ01S0012463.1, read on the forward strand.
GAGATGGCTTCTGGGAAGAAACAAGCCAGGACCTAGTGTCTATAATTGTGTAGTAGACCTAGGGCGTGCACTACCAATTTGAAGGTATACGCCACCGCCTTTGAATAAGGACTTAATCATTGAATGGATTGGTTAGCGTTTCATCGAAAGCCCTTGATAGATTGTTTCGCAAAGAAGGTGCTTTGTGGTCAATGATGAACGAAAACCGATAGAGGTTCAGGGCATACGTGAGAAAAGTGTCGTTAGGATTTATATCAACTATGAAGGTCAAGCTTACGTTTGAGACAAGGGTGTCGTAATTTTATGGTAGGGAAAGGCAAAGGAAAGAAAGGAAGGGACCCTCATTGGATTAGTACCAAGTTTTGTCAAAATTTCAGGATGTTTTCCGCATCGGTAATTACCGTGGATTACTTCTTGAGAGGGAGCTTGATTTTTACCATTGAGATAAAACCTAATGCATAGCCAATTTCCAAGACACCATACAAAATAAGTAAAATAGAGTTTAAGTAATTCAAATGTAGCTTGATGAGATATTGAAGAAGGGGTACATACAACCAAGTGTCTCACCTTAGGGATCACTAGTATTTTTTGTAAAGAAGAAGGATGGATCCCACGAATCGTATAGAATAATGGACCTCGAACCATGCTACAGCGGAAGAATAGGTACCCACCTTACGAATAGATGACCCTTCGCATCGCATGAAGGGAGCGAAGATTATTTCAAAGATCGACGGCGATCTGGGTGTCATCAGTTAAGGATTAGGGAAAGTGATATCCCAAAAACTACCTATCGAACTCGGTTTGGACATTACAAAACGGTCTAAGTACTTACAGAATACACCATTCATGAGCCTCATGAACGGTGTGTATTCCGAAGTACTTAGATCGATTTGAAATAAGTTTTTCTAGATGACATTCCTCATCTATTCCGTGAATGAAAGAGAACATGAGGAACACTTGTGAATATTGTTGTCTTGCCTTAGGAAGAACAAATTGTATGGAAAGTCAGCTGGCGTTCCTTCTTCCGTAGCGATCCACTACTAGGTCATATCATTGTGCAAAGGAATCCTAAGGGACCTGTAGAAGCGCAAGGCCATTCAAATGGCCGCCTCAAAAATTCCCATGAGTTGAGAAGATTCATGGGGCTAGCGGTTATTACCGGAGATTTGTGGAAGGATTCTCAAAATAGCTAAACCCATCACCACGTTGCACCGCAAGGGCTCGGCGGCGATCGACGTAAGAATGCAATAGTGCATCTATCGAGCTTTAAGAAAAGTACTAACTAGCTTTTCAATTCTACGAAAGCCGATATGGAAAAGGGCTTCATGGTTTGCATGGATTCCTTGAAACAAGGGTTGGGGGTTGTGATAATGCAAGATGGAGGAGTGATAGCTTATGTTTCAAGGAAGTTGAAGAAAAAATAGGAGCTTTATGCTACTCATTATTTATATTTGGCAGTTGTAATGCTAGCTTTGTAACTTTGGAGGCACTATCTTTTTTGGGCGAAACTTTGAACTCAAACAAACCATCAAAAGTTTAAAACATCTCTTCACCCAAAGAGATCCAAATGTCGTGCAGCGCTGATGGAGTTATTTTATGAGTGAGTATGATTTGGTATTTCATATATAAAAGGAAGGGAAAATGTAGTCGCAGATTCCTTGGAGTAGGAAACCATGTATCTTCTCTTTGGTGACCTTAAAGGTTAGTCCGAGGGAACATGTGTCGACACAACTACTAGGCATGTTTGCATTTAAAGGTTACTTCAAACCTCCAGAGTGGGAGAGAGTTAGAACCAAAGCATGAAGGATATAATCTAGAAACAGACGGATTGTTAAGATATCGAGGCTGTGTACATCCTGAATGATATTCGAAGCATTATACTAAGGGAAGCCCATAGATCACTTTATTTGCGCATCCCAAGCAAGAAGATGTACATGGAGATGAAGAAACTCTTCTTTGGGTAGGCATGAAACACAATATAGTCCATTCTTCGGCCGCCGGGACGCTTTAGAGGTCAACAAGGTTGAGCAACTACCACCCATTGCGCCTCCTAAACCATGATGTTCTTATGTCCATGTGGGAAGTCATATCAATGGATTTTGTTGTGGGGTTAAGCAATTAACCCATTGACACAATTCTTTATCTCTTTGATAGCGGATAAGCTAACCAAGAGTGCTCATTTCATTCCAGCTAAAGACACATAGGATGTTACTGATGTGGCACGAGTGTTCATAAGGGAGGTTATCCGTTCCGTACGGATAACCTAAGAAGATTATATCAGATAGGGACTCTATTCACTTCTAGATTTTGGAAAAGTTTGCAATCAACATTGGGACTCAATTGAACTTAAGCACCGCTTATCATCCTGAAACACAGATGGGAAACCGAGAGAGTAAATCAAGTCATGGAAAACATGCTTTAGGATGTACGTAATGGATAATCAAACCAGTGGGAGAAGCACCTACCTATGGTAGAGTTCATTTCCACAATAACAGTCATAGTTCCATCGGAATGCCACCATATGAAGCTTTGTATGGAAGGCCGCGCAAAACACCCATTGGTTGGGATAGACTTGAAGACCGAATAACAGTTGGGCAAGAATTGATCCAAGAAATGGAGGGAACAGGTGATCTTTCGACTCATGCGTAGGCTAGCAAGCTGCAGATAGACAAAAGTTATGCCGATATCATTGTGACCTAATCAAGTTATAGGAAGTGGGACTGCTTTCATCCGACGCCTACTAAGACACCATAACGGTTCTGAAGGACAAAGTTGTCACCACGGCTTATTGGGCCATTTAGGGTCCAAGAGAAAATTGAATCGTTGCCTATCGGCCCCAGATCACACCTTGAATTTGCATAAAACCCATAATATATTTCATGTATCTGTTTTACATCATTAATAGTTGTTGATGAATCACATACAAACTAAATTGAAAGAAACTGCGTATCGGACGGGAACCCTCACTATCAACCATTACGACATATATTGGACCGTGAGAGTCCCATACCGGGAACCGCTTATAGACCAAGTTAAGGTCCAGTGGGACAGGTTTAGTCTAGGATCTGCTACTCGGGAGGATGTCGAGACACTACCACGAGACTATCCATCACTATTTTGAATTTCACCTTGAGAACGCGTTTTGAAGGAGGGGTGTAGGTAACACCACTCCTTCGAGAAACTGTGATTGAATTCCGGTACCATACACTTTATTTCCTAGTCACGTTGAAACTATTAAGTGATATATTTAAACTTTAAACTTATGAACGAATGAATAGCTTCATGTTATTGATGATGATGCATGTAATGCGATCTATTATGTGAATGAAATTTCTATGAATGTTTAAATGCTATTGATGATGATGCATATGATGCCACATATCAGGAGAAAGAGAAATTGTTGAACGTTTAAATTCATTAGAATGATGTTGGATAATGGACGAAATCTACCCTGGTAAATGATAATCTGTGAATGTGTAAAGAGTATGAATTATGGATATTGTGAAATCTAATTCAAATTGGAAAAACTTTGATGTTAATGTATTGGTATCGGGATACCAAATTGAAATGAGGAAAGTATGCAATTATAAGGATGATAATGCATAGAAATATATGAGTTTGTGTTGCGACTAATCTGCAGGTTAAGCGGGCTATGAACAGCTGCTGATAATGATGATGAAAGCTGGATATGTGGGACCAATCGCTGAGAAACATTATGGTAAAGGAATAATATGTGGAAATTATATTGATTTCAATGCATTACTATAATACATGACCTATTGCGTGGTTTTGGTATTAAAATGCCCAAAACTAACACTGCCCAAAACTACTATGAACGATGACAAAACCTCCAACAACACGTGCCCCTCGGTATTCCATTATAGGCAGTTGACCCCGGTCTCCGGTTAGGAGGGTGGAGGTGTTTCCCACCGCGTATCCTCTGAAACCTGGAGTCGTGGGAGGTTTGTGCGAAGCCATGCTTCCTTAGATGTGTGATGGTGACTTCTAGTTTCCTATTGGGGATTCTTGGTCAAGGTAGTTGACATTTCTGCTTACGGGTTCTTTCTGGAGTTAGGCCAATATAGTTGGTGTTCCAAGATAGTCTAGCGCGCAGGATGGATAGGATGGGAGATCTGAAGTAGGTTAGGAAGGAAGTATGAGTAGAAGGAAGGCTGAGACATATGGAGATCTCTGGCCTTGTGGTGGAAATGTGATGTGTCATTCCTCTCAAAAAAAGAGAATGTATATACGAATATTCATTATTGTGTAACCAAACCACAGTTGTTTAAAAATAAATTAATCGAACTGGACAATTGTAATAAAACATTTCCGCTAATGCATAAATGATTGTTGTGTTTTATAAAAGACTACCCTAATGACCCGACTGAATGCATACTTAAATTACTAAAGGATGACGGTTTTGATTACTAGTACATGCATGATGTTTGCATGTACTAGCTACACAAACATTCCTTGCACATGTACACTAGTACGTATGAAATTTTCTTGACTTACTTACCGCATATTGTCGGGCAATTTTGTTGTGAACGCATGAACCATGCTCTTCCCTGCACTATCCGGGGACACCTTAACTTCTTGATGAAGTTTCTTGAAGGGTGGTGTATGTAACGAATTCTAAATTGATAAATGATTAAGATTATTAAGTAAGATATCATTAAAGAATAATTGAGGATTAACTAAGTAATAATAACCTAACTAAAGATCACATTTAATGCCCCGTGACATAAATTTAAGAGATCAAAAAGAAAGATATAATAAGAGCTGCGCATGCCCGTGGGGTGGCGTGATGCATGATACCCAGCAAACTCCGGTATCCCGAGACGATAAAATATTAAAGGGGGACGCAGGACGAAGGACGGGGGGAGGTTGTGGAGTAATTGCGTTAGTCGGCAGGGAGGAATAAGGGACGGGAAGAGGGGGATGGGTGCACCATTCAGCGGGGATGGATGCTGCGGACTGTATTGCTGAGCCAGTTGTATTGGCCGAGAGCCATTGCATTGTGCGGTGAGCAGAATTTCTATGCACTGTGGTATTTGCTGTGCACTGTGGTATTGGCTGTGAGCCTGTTGTATTCTTTGTGGACTGTTGGCTTGCTGGGAGCAAGGGAACAAAGTGTTTTGGACTGTGGCTTTTGATCAGGGGAGGCACCGAGTTGCTGGAGGTTTTGGGCACGGAGGGCCAGGATATCCATAGATATCCTGGAGCTAGGTAGTTTTTCTAGTTGGCAGGGAGGACAGTAGTGTTGGGCAGTTATTTTCCTGTTTGTGGCAGGGTTGATCTGTGTAGCAGGGAGCAGAAAGGCAGCAGCAAAGAAAAGAGGCAACCGAATTTAGCATCAGATCCGGGTACTTGTTAAGTTATGTATTTATTTCATACTGTACATTATTTAGTATTTATTAATAAATTTAGTTACTGAAGTCGCTGTTATAAAAGTCAATATTATGTTATGAAGTTTTGTTTCAGTTTACTTTCTTAAAATATTTAGGAAACTTAATGACCCTTAGTAAAATATGGGCATTACAGAACTCAGAAGATTAGTCGGGAGGGATGTATCACACACTATAGCGTGAGGGTTTAATAAAGAGGATGTTTTTAGGTTGACACCCCATGAAAGAGGATATTAAAATATGGTTGACAGTTCAGGAACTAGATTTTTCCCACAAAGATAATAGAATACCTAGCTTTAAGCCACAATAGTACTTAGAGAGATACATATTCAATGAAATACACGAGATTTTATTTAGTGAGTTTCCCACGCTATTGTAGGAGTGGATAGCATGGTTGAAATATACCCATCCAATAAATAGAGTTATAATAGTGGAGTGGACAGAAAAGAGTATCACACAGTTGAAGAGGGTGAATAACAAATTCACATGTGCAATAGATTTCTGGCTAGACAACATTGTAGTGGGGTATATCACTGAGTTTGCAGTAGATACATCAAAGTATTATAGTGTAGAAGAGAAAGAGTTTCTTAAGGGTCCAAGGGGAAGGTACATCAAGTCCTTGTACACTTCAATCAAGATATTATTGCATGATGAAGGGATATTAACCATGGAATCAGATAGCTAAACTACCCTGCATGCATAGGGGAGTTAAGGGAAACATTGAAGAAGGTATGAGATGGAGGGGGGAATGTATAGAGGAGAGAGAAGTAAAGAGAAATATCCCATTATGATGTATTAAGAGGAGATCTAGGAAATTTTACAGAAGGAAGGAACAACGTACAATGGCAGAACCTACCAGTATAAGCTCAATAGGAAGAAAAGAGCAGTAGCCAAGAGGGAAGGATTGGAGAGTGATGAGGAAGAGTTAGAGGATCTTCGTGATGTGGAGCACATTGAAGAAATACTATGTGCCACATATGAAAGAAAGATTAGAGGAGCGAGATATAATGAGGAAGCAAGTACCCCTGTCCAGATATGAATCAATGTAGAACCTACAACCCCATGTACAATTAACACATAAAAAAGAAAGAGTTGTTTAGAGAACCAGGGACTAATAGTCAGAGGAATCTAGGAGATCATAATAGAAGTGAGGGTACAAGTGTAAGTACCAACAACAATGTAGGTATTGGTTTAAGTGGAAGTACCGATATTAATACCAGTGGGAGTTCAAGTCCGAACAAAAGTACACAGATAGTAGTACCGCGTGGAGTAGGTACAACACATTCTACAATGGCATGAGTATATCCAACGATAAGATTACTAGATTTCCATGGGGATGGAACACAAGACCCAAAGAAGAACCTATTGATGTGTGAGTGAATATGGGAGGCAAAAACAATCAGTAATGAGGCAACAAAAGTAGCGCAACTAGCAATAAAGTTCATAAACCGCGTGATAGATTAGTACATGAATCTAGTAGTAAACAATCCACAAGGTGTGCTTGGAATAGTAGAAGAGATAAAGAAGGCACCGACCACTGAGTTTCAGAGGCTGAAATCAGAGGATTAGTTTATGAATGAGATGATTGAGTTTAGACACAAACCATGAGAGTCTATATGGGACATCCATTAGAATTTCAAGACATTGAAAAGTAAACTGAAGTATCCCATTTTTGACATGCAAAACATATAATTGTTTATAAATTCTTTGTTACCACATTTCAAATATTCATTGAGACATCAGAAATTTCAAACCCAGGAAGAGGCACTGCAAGGAGTGATACAATTAGAGGAGAATGAGTATAATCAGACAGATCCAACTATAGAGGAGTTGAAGGAAGACATGAAGAACTGGAAAGTGAAATTAAACCAAAATAAAATTATGGATAAAAGAGAAGCAGTGTGGTGAACCCTGTGCAGATCAAAGGGACATCAAAAGAATGATTGTTTGACATTTTTGCAGTAGCTGGGAGTAGGTATGCCAAATCCATTTCCTACAGGAGGGTCTTGGTGTGAATAATGCAAGACACATGGGCATGATCATTATCACTGCCCTATGATGTAGATGTACAAGACAAAATCGAAGAGTACTTTTTGTAAATTTTGTAAGTCGGTAGGAGATGAAGACAAACGTTGCAGAACCCTAGAGTTAATGAAGGAAAGAACCTCACATGCATACATGATGCAGGTTGAGTTGATGGAAGGACAGACCGTGCCACAATTTTTCATTTCCCAACAATTTCAAGCAATGTCACAGTTTCAACAACCCCTACAGTATAATCAGGTGCCACAATATGATCAACAGAACATGGATCCACAAGGGAACATATGAGGATTCAGAGGTAGAGGAAGAGGAGGAATGGGAAGATGTAGAGGGCCTATTATCTACCATAATTGTCAGCAACAAGGACATTATGCTAGAGATTTCCTCAACCAACAACAACATGTATGTACTGTCGCGCATCAGAGCACGTGACAAAAGATTTTTTGAATTTAATGACGAAGATCCAGGAGAAGAGGAATTTAAATAACCAAAATATTCAATGGATTGCTACAGAAGCAAGGGATCATGGGAGGAACATCAATATAGTGAATAGAGGAGGAGTGAAGATAGGATAATACGCACATAATCAGAAGAACGAATCTCAGTGTTGGATTCAGAAGAACACTCAGCCACAACATTAGTTTGATGCAAAGAAGGAGAAGGAAATTTTCAAGGAAGAAAAGAAGGAGTTCCTAAAGGAGAATGTATCCTACACATCGAAAACTATGTCGAGGTATGATACTCCTATTTTTGATATGCCTCAGTCTTTGGATCATACTTGAAAAGGAAAAAAAACAGAGAAGGTAAGTAACTTAAAAAATTTCTTGGAATCTTTTATTAAATTACTTAATGATAAGAATGCCATGGATTTGTTTAAAAGTATACTTGAGAAATGTAGAATACAGGAAGGGGTTAGAACAGAACCAAAGAATATTAATCATGTCCATAGAAAGAAACAAACTAGCAGAGGGTTCAGATTGAATGAAAATATATGAGACTTTAACATGGGAAATGTTATCCTGGACTTAGGAACAAATGTCAACATTTTGCCAAAGAAGAATTGGGAAGCAATGGGAGAACCTACACTAGGGTATTCACCTATCCAATTGAAGCTAGAAAACTAGCATAGAGTGATTCCCATAGCTAGATTGAAGAATATAACAGTGGATCTAGATGGTGTGTGCACCGCAACAGACTTTGAAGTGTTGGATATGGTGGATGAGTCTATACCATTTCCAACACTATTGGGAATTGATTGGGCCTTTGATAATCAAGCCATAATTAATTTAAATACTAGAAAGATGATATTTGAAGTTGGACACTTTAGGGTAGTAACACCTTTAGATCCCTCAAATTGTGAAAGTTATGTAGAATCTGTTCCTGAGAGTGTTCTAGAGGATGATGTGAACCAGTTGTATAGGACTATTGTGCGAGATGAATACTATATGAATCCAACTACAAATGGAGTGCTCAGTTGCAGGAGTATTAATTACAACGTGTCAAATTCTGATACTGGAGTAGAAAAATGGCATCAAAGATTGCATGAAGTCTCTACTAGTAGTTTCTCCAGAGTTACACGCACAATAAGATGGGTTGGGATAGAAGTAAGATAGTTTCCCACATTTATTGAAGAGGACAATTTAGAAAACTTCCTAATAGAGTTCGAATTAGAGGTTTTGGGTAGTCAAAGATTATTAGTGTTGGATATAGCACTGAGGGACACACTTGCACGATGGTGGGGTGAACATAAGAAGGTAATTCAGGCCTGGTATCTGTCTAAGTGACTTATGTACATAAGATTTGGTAGGAGTTAGCAGGATAGACTCTTGTAGAAGTATGACGAAAGAGGGAACACAAGACAAAACATAGATGATTGTGTCACTAACTGGATATTGGTACTACCAGGGGAATGGATGCATTACTTTATTCATACATTAGAAGGAATACCTAGTAATTGGTACAAGGAGAAGGAACTACGCAGAGAAAATGCAAGTTGGGGCGTAGTGCAGCGGGACTTTATTAGAAACTTTGGATTTGAATGTGAGAATCCATGGGTGGATCTAGCATTAAAGAGGATCAAAGGGAATATATTTTAAGAGTATGGGGTAGATACAATGAAAATATATAGAGATTACACAAAAGAAACACTTGAACAATTAGTTTATTGTTATCAAGTCGTAGAGGATGAAGAAGCAGAGGAAAACCCACTTGACATACATATATTAGAAGGGGAAGGAGAAAGAGGGTTGGAAGAACCCCTGTTACAATGAGAAGAGTTTAATACACCTATGAATATTAAAAAGGTTAACATTGGTATTGAAGAGAAGCCCAAGATAGCCAACAATGGAGATTACTGGGACAATGAGACAATGGAAAAGATAATTGAATTACTGCGTGAGTATAGTGACTTATTCCCAGCCACATTTTCGAAGATGAAAGGGGTAGAAAGAGAAATTGGGGAAATGAAGATACCCCTCATACCAGAGGCAAGACTAGTTAGACAGAGACCATACTGATTAAACCCCATCTATAAGCAGAAGGTTAAGGAAGAAATTGATAGAATGCTAGAATCAAGAATTATAGAGCCTGTGGAAGAATCTGAGTGGATTAGTCCAATGGTGGTCTAGGAAAAAAAGACTAGATGGATTAGGATATGCGTGGATCTGAGGAAGTTAAATGATGCATCCCTGCATGATACTTTTCCTACTCCAATTGCATATGAGGTTTTAGAGAATGTGGGAGGACAAGAAGCGTACTCTTTCACAAATGGATTTCCAGGTTACCATTAGATCATAATTTCTCCGTAGGACAGGTACAAAACTACATTTGCAACAGAGTGGGGGTCATATCAATACACAGTAATGCCATTCAAGGATTTTATACATAAATTTTTAGAGGTTTATCTGGATGATTGGACAGTTTTCAGTTTATTGAAGGACCATGTAGAAATTATGAGGTTAACGTTAGAAATATGTAGGAAATGTCAAATCTCATTGAACATTAATAAATGTATATTTAGCACACTGTTTGGCATCCTACTTGGGCACATTGTATGCAAAAAGGGCTTGATAATAGACCCTGCGCAGATTGTTGTTATTGTCAATTTACCACCACCAAAGTCAGTGTACTAGTTGAGAGAAACATTGGGCCACTTAGGGTACTACGAGATATTCATAAAGTGCTATGCAAAGATTACTGCACCCATGGAGAAGTTACTAAAGAAAGAAATCAGGTTTCAGTGGAATGATGAATGCCAAGAGAGCTTGGACATACTAAAAGAGAAGATGGTGACAACACCAATTCTGAACTTTTCATATTGGACAAAATAATTTCATGTGCATGTGGACGCTTCATCCATTGCACTTGGAGCAGTTTTCGCACAACCAGGTGAAGGAGACATTGATCACGCAATATCTTTTGCTAGTAGAAAATTGTCTAATTTTGAGAAAAACTATAATACTACAGAAAGGGATGTTATGGATATGGTATATGCCCTACAAAAGTTCAGACATTATTTGTTAGGTCAACATTTTAAGATGTTTACAAATTATTCCTCTTTAACATACCTTGTTAACAAGCCCGTGTTGGGGGGGAGTATATGTAGATGGTTGTTGTTGTTTTAGGAATTTGATTTTGAAATCATAGTAAAACTAGGGAAATTGAATGCAGAACCAGATCATATTTCAAGAATTACTAATGGAGAGGAGACAAAAAACTTGGAGGAGAATTTTCCTGATGCTAACTTCTTCTTTTTTTCCAGATTGTTGATGATTAATTTGCTGACATTGATGGATTTTTGAGCACAGGAATGGCTCCCAGGGAAGTTACTATTGCACAGAAAAAACAGTTGGTAGTACGCGTTGTAGACTATCAGCTGATTGCAGGTCATTTATACAAGTTAGGTGCAAATGGAATTCTGAGAATATGTGTGATGGAGCATGAATGGTCCATGGTGTTAGCAGCAACACATGAAGGTATAGCTAGAGGGAACTATGTAGGAAAGCCTACAACATAGAAGGTGCTACGCGCAGGATTATGGTGGCCTACAGTACATAGGGATGCAAAAGAATACTGTCAGACCTGTGATGTCTGTCAGAGGATGGGAAAACCATCCAGAAGGGATGAAATGTCACTTATGCCCCAAGTAACTTTACAAGTATTTGATAAATGGGTTTTGGATTTCATTAGACCCATTAACCCACCAACAAGGAGGTCAGGAGCCAGATACATCATCACTGCGACAAAATACTTAATCAGAAGCGCATGAAGCAACTATTCCATTAGATTATTTAATACCTAATTTGTGCATTATAGCGATCACCAACATGACAAAAGAAGGTGTTGCGCAGAGAATATTGGATTAGTGGATGGAGCTGGAAGAAGATAAAATTCTATCAGGATTTCACTAGGAAGTAAAGAAAGAAAAGGACAAAGCTTGGCATGATAGGCACATAAAAAAGAAAAGATTAAGGAAGGAGATCTAGTTTTCCTCTATGACAGAAGGTATTTACAACACCCTGGGAAGTTCAAGATGTACTGGTTAGGGCCTTATCAGGTAGAGGCCATCACAAATGGAGGTGTTGTGCAACTAAAAGATCGTGGAGGGAAGAATCTGAGAGGACTGGTGAATGGAAGTCAACTGAAATTATATCAAGACAGTCAACCTAACAACCTAAGGTCAAAACAAAAAAAATGAGGTATGATTTCATATGAAACAGTCCAAGAGTTTGGACAGACACATTATACTAGAAAAATAACCATGTAAGACTAAAAAGTGTACTTTAACTTTCTAGCAATTCAACAACAAAACTATTGATGAAATCACAACTTTACATTTCTTAAATTTTATTTTTGAATATTTAAATGGATTCAATATTCTAGAATATGTAAACTTAACCACTAAAAACTAAAAACTGAAATCTATAATTTTCTAAATTTCTAACTAGATTTTGGACAAAACTAAAAAATGCTAAAGAAAAAGGAAAAAAAAAAACTTTCTAACATTTAAACTATGTACCTACTAAACTTATATTCATGCACATTAACATGAATAAAATAACCATCAAATATTAAAGTGTAATCACTGAAAAGCCAATCTTATGCACATTAACACAAACATTAACATATTAAGTTACAGATCGAAAAGCCCTAAACATGCACATTAACACAAGCAATGCCGTGAAACAAGGTAGGAACAGATCGAAAAGCCCTAAACATGAAAGGTCCAGAGAATAAATATCTTCATCAGTCTGTAAGATTTGGTGACTGACAAAATTTCTGGCCCCCACTGTTGCCTTTAAATAAAATAATATATAAATTGATTAGAAACAATCGGGCAGCTTTGGCATTGTTGTCAAACATTACTGAAATTAAAAAAAATCATAGCTGAAAAGAATTTAACGAAAAACAAAGCGATGGTGCTTTAGTTGCCCAACAGTCCACCATAAACTATGCAAGTACAGGCGTTCCTCTGAACCTTCTCAATCAATCTCTCCCTTTTTGAATGCCTTGACAAATAGAAAAGAAGCCAAAAGTTGCAGAGAATACTTACGGCCGTTCGATCGGAAATCTCATAAAATAGAAAAGTGGAAAAGAAATTGCACAGTTGAAACAATCGGTCAGAGTTCATCGGAGCCTCAGCCCGCAGACAGTAAAGTGCACAAAAGGTAGGCCGCTCATTAGAAATAGAGAAAATTGAAAAAAGAGCAAAGCAAGAACGCTCCTCCACCTTTTATATGGTGTCTATATAAAAGAATACAGATATGGCACTATGGAGGACATCGTGCGAATTCGATATAGATATTTTGGTTGGACAAGGAATCTTTTCTCGGTCCTTGAAGCAATCTCTCGTCACCCATTTTGATCCTTTTTGGCTGTCAACAGCCTGTACTGAAATGTCCAGTTTTAATGAAACAGCAGGCGCCGAGATCGATGACTTTACTTTCCTTAGTTTATCTTTTTTCTTTATCACGTGTATCGGCGTGCTGTTTTTTGTGCGGACGAGACTAATGCTTGCACTGTACTTAAAGGTCGGATATCTGTTCTTTAACTATTTTATTCGAGGCCGAAATTTTGATATATAGAGAGGTCGATCATGAAGGAAATCAACTGGTATGCCTGTTGGGATTAAGGAACGTCTGCCGGCAGTAGACCTATTATTGTTATAACCCATAGGATTTATACTGTCTGTATGCTACACTGCATTGAATTGTATTTAGCAGGAAGAAATATGAAGATAGAAGGGGCGCCTTCGGTGGTGAAGCAGGTGTGGACGGTCCTGAGTCGAGTGCTGAAATCGAAATCAATTGCTGTCAAGGGAAAAGCAGCCCACGCATTGAAGACCAAGATCGCTGTTCTTGGCCTCATCAAGAACAAGAAGATATTCGTTGCAATCTCTCAAAAGATGAATTCCCTGTTTGGACATGAAGAGTGCCAAAGATATTCCAGCAACAACATGGCATTGACGGTGTATCATGAGATGCCTTGTGAAGTGCTACAACACTGCGAGCAAGAACTGAATTATTTATCCAACAAGCTTTTGGAATCAGACCCGCCAGCGGATAACCCTATAAATTCTGTTTGTGTTACAGAAGGGCGAATGTCTACGTGCTCGGACGTCGGCCTGCTGGAGGACGAGATCGACATTTTGGCGGACGCTTTTATCAGGAGGTTTCGCACCCAAATGTATTTGCAGAAACAGGATTCCTTCCAACGATATCGGGACATGTTAAACCGAAGCGTCTGAGCGTTACAATTCTTGCATAGATACATAATATGTGAGTTCAGATATATTGCAGAGGGCGAAGCCAAGGAGAAGTTCACTGACAATGAAAACCAGTGGCAACACTTTCACTTGCTTTCAATGAAATGCCAAGATTGTTTGCGCCATTGTTGTTCATGTGTACTGTTACTGAATGTTAAATTTATTTTTGTCATCATTTTCTACGTTTTTCTTACCAATATTAGTGTATGGAGATTTATTATGGAAATATTATTCTTAATGAAAGTTCAAAGCTAGTAATTAGTTTTGTCAATTTTACTTAATCTTAATTTCTTTAATTATGGTTTTTGATTATTTTTGAAAAAAAACTTTAAGAAAGGAATGTATTATTTCTTAATTTGAAAAAAAAACTTTAAGAAAGAATGTATTATTTCTTGTTATTAAGGAAAGTGTTGTTTTTAAGAAAGGAATATATCATTTCTTGTTGTTATTAAATACTACTTACTTATTTATGAAAATCAAATTTTATTTATGAAAAGAAAATTATTA